>SEYY01021931.1:0-2500 GCA_009176605.1 Armadillidium nasatum
GGGAGTGTGTTCCAGACTTTACTCATAAAGTATATTTAAGATTGAGAATTGGGATTGAGTCTGGAGTTTGAGAGTTTGACAGAAAAAGAATGAGACTTTGGAGAATAGCGTGTCGCTCGAGCTCTTCTCAATCGAGAAGGTATGCGATGAGAGAGTTCAGAAGAGCAATGTCCATGATAATAGCGATAAGAGAGTAAAGAGAGTGACGCAACAATTCGATGGGCAGAAGAAAGAACAAGGAGAGAGTTAGTGAGAGCAATTGGAGAGTTTATTTGACGAAAGTGGTGGAGTTCACCTTTTCGAAGGAGAGCTGTATAAATGGAACAACCTCAAACAGCACTGCTATAAATAGTAAGCAACTGGGATCTCGTGAAGAAATTACGAAATAGTCTCAGAACGCCCAACTTCTTAAAAGGTTATTTAGAAAGTGAAGTAATGTGAACTTTTCAAGAAAGTTCCCGAGAAAAAGATACACCGCGAATGTAAAGAACCAATTAGGGTTTGAGTTATGTGTTTTCGAAAAAGAATTTTATAGTTGCCTGGAAGATTGTGTCGAGCGGAGAGATGGAGAAACTGAGATTTTGAGGTATTGAAAGCAACCATGTTTACTCTGCCCCAACTTGAAATACGTGAAATATCAGAGGTTAGTTGCTTCAATGCTAGAATCTTTAAGTTTACTAACTACTATTTGAACGGACGTCTTTTAAAATGAAAGGAGTAATAAAGGGTAGAGCCCTCAGAATTGGAGTGGATAGGAGATGAAGTAATAGAGAGACGGTCATTAACGAAAAGTAGAGAATGTGTTTGAGGATAGAACAGAACCCTGAATAAACACCACTATCAATATATTTAAAGGAAGAACGTGGGGTCTTAAAAACTGCTATAAAACGACCTGAAAGGAAATCTAAGAGAAGATCACAGAGAAAAAGATAGATACAGTAAGAGGGAAGTTTAGAAATTAAAGCTTTGTGGCAGACTCTATCGAAAGCTTTTGATATGTCCAGCGCGACTGAAAAAGATTCACCAAAATGTCGAAGAGCGGAGGACCCAGTGTCAGAGAGAAGGGAAAGAAGATCACCAGTACAGCATTTCTTACGAAAGTCATACTGTCGTTCTGAGATAAGATTTTGAAAACTTTATAAAAATTTGACGATAGTTGGAGGGTGAGAAGGCTCCCTCTTCTTTGGCAAATGCTGAATAAGCGCACGTTTCCAGCTAGAAGGGAATGTTGAAATAGAAAGATAGAGACGAAATGGTTTACCAAGCCAGGGAGCAAACTCAGAAGCACAAGTTTGAGAACCACAGGAGGAATATCATCAGACCGTACGCCTTCTCTTCTGCTCGGAGAGAGCAGAAATGATGTCTTTAGGAAAAATTATTTTTTTAAGCATAAAGGAGTTGGAGGTGGTTGAAGGAGAAGGAATGGCATTGGAATCGTCTAAGGTTGAATTATAGGTAAAAGTTAGTAGAACAGCAATTGTTCCGTCGGAAGATACTAGATGAAGAAAAGAGAATGAAGCAAAGTTAGAATTGACATTTTTTGCAAAATGCCAGAAGGAGCTTGAAGAAGAGGAACCAGAATGATTATTGCCTTTGTTAAGGAGAAAAGATGTTTGGGTGTTCCGAAGGATAGATTTTGCACGATTTCGGGATAAAATATAAATTGAGTGAGTTTATTGAGTTTGAGGTGGACCGTATTCCCTGAAGGTACCATTCCTGCGGTGAATAGCACGAGAACAAGCAAGTTAAACCAAGTTTTGCTAGGTTAAGTAGAAGAGAAAGAATATTTAAAGCACGCCTCGATGCCATAGTTAATAACTTCGGTAACGCTTTCTGCACATTCAGAGGGACCCCTCCCACGGAAGTATTATTCATCTTCACTGGAAGTATTTTAGTAGAAGATACATGGCACCATTTGGGCTTAGGAATTAAAATCAAGCCCCATTTGGCTCTTTAAAATACAGAAGATCTTTACATCGGCCCCATTTGGTGGCAAATCCACCAGTTTAGAATTACATCCAGGTCCCCATTTGGGGCTAGTTAGATTACATCAGCCCCAGTTTGGCGACGGCCGTTAAGAATTAGGCGGTTCATTCACAGCAACACCCATTTTTATGGCTATTTTCAGAATATTGTATTACGATCAGCCCCATTTTAGGTTGGGTGGGGCTAGGAAATTACATCAGGCCCAATTTTGGGGCGGTTATTATAATTGCGCTAGAATAAAGAGAGACATTTTGGGGCTACGGGTGAATTTACAGAGGCACCATTTGGGCTTACTTTCGAAAATTAACGACAGAATCAGCAGCCATGCAAAAAGAAGAAAATATTTGTGAGATAGGAACATAGAATTACGATCGATTAGATAAGCCCTTCATTATAAGGCCCGTGATTAGGGGATCGAATAAATCGGTCGGGCGCCACAAACCTGCATTGAAGGAGAGGAAAAGAGGGGTACACCAGGCTTTAGAGAGAGAGAGAGTAGTAAAAATAGATATAG
>SEYY01021931.1:7500-10000 GCA_009176605.1 Armadillidium nasatum
ATGATGGATAGATTCTGACAGAGAGAAGTTTGGAAATAAAAGCTTTTTAAAAATCTCTATCGAAAACTTTCGAAATTTTCAGCGCTTCAGCAAGTGATTCACTGAAATGCCGAAGAGTGGAGGACAAAAAGTCAAAGAGAAGAGAGACAGCGTATTTTTCGAAAGCCAAGCTGACTATCAGAAATAAGAAAAGAAGAATTAAGATGTTTTAAAAACTTCCTGTAAAATATAAATATTTAAACATTAGAAAGAACGGAGGTTCAAGAAATGAAACGGTAGATAGATTTTGAGAGTGATTCCCCTTTTTCATCACAGAGTGAATGAGCCCACGTTTTCAGCGAGAAGGATTTGTTTAAGTTGAAAGATAGAGAAAAAATTATTTCCAAAGACAGCGTGCAAACTCGGAAGCACAAGTTTTGAAAACCTCAGGAGGGACACAATCAGGACCGTAGGACTTCTTAATGCTAAGTTCAGAGAGATCAGAAATAAAATCATTAGATGTAATTACAATTTAGGCATAAATGGGCTGGAGAGGGTTTAAAGAAGTATTAACAACTCCTGTATCTTCTTAGGTTGAATAAAAAGCAAAACCTCGAGCAAATATTTTAATACTAAAGGAAGGCAAAACCTCATTTGTACCGTCAGAAGATAGTAGAAGAGGGAAAGAGGAAGAAGCAATGTTAATTAAGAGACATTGTTTGCAAAATGCCTGAAAGTGCGTTTGGAAGAACGAGACATATAATTGCATTTACGACAAAGATATCAGTTTTTAGTGTTCCTGAGTATAGATTTTCAACGATTTCGGGATAAAATATAAGCTGCATGAGGTTCTGAAGTTTGGAGAAGACGGTATTAACAGAATGCATCATCCCTGCGGTGGATAGCAAGAGAGCAAGCTTAATTAAACCAAGGTTTATTGCGTTTAGTAGAAGAGACTGAAAAATAAAATGAATGACTCCATGCCACAGAGAATCACCTCGGTTATGTGTTCTGAACATTACGAGAGATCCCTCCCAAGAAAACATTCGTCATTTTATTCGAAGTCAGAAAATTTCAATTTTATGTCAGAAAAGTTGTTGGCACCGAAATGCCAGAAACGTCTCCTTTCCAAAGGCGGAAGCCATTGTTACGGAAGACTTGAAGAGTCAGAACAAGATGCAGAGAAAAGAAAGTGATGTAATAAATGCAGAGGATGATAAAATTTAACAGTATAAGAAGATAAGAAGTTAGGAAAAGGATAAATATGATTGGTTAATAACAAAGAATGGAAATGATATGAGTAGGGAGATTGACGAACTGTTCAAGATTGTTCTTAATTCAAAAATTTTAGGCGAGTTTACCAGCCAGACCAAGAGTAATAGGGAAAAACCATTGACGGATATTAACTTTGAAATGAACAAAAATGATGTTTTCAGAGAAATAAGAAGAAAAAATGTGTTATATTTTGAAAGTAAGATAGTTAAAAAAATTTTTATTGTCTGTAAAAATAAAAGATAAGTAGACAGTACAAATTAATTTCGCTGAAAAGTTTCAAGAAAATTTAGAAAATTTACAGAATTAAGAAAAATCAAAATTATAGATACGAGAACGTACAACATCGTTGCGCATACATGAGCAACAGCCACTTTTGGTTGAAAATTAAGGATAAAGATGGTAGTAGGAAACAGAGAAGGGTTTGCTGCCAGAGCACTTAAACGCCTGAGTTCTGTTAAGAAAAAGAGACGAAATCTAAAAGGAAAGAAAATAAGTTGTGTTTGACAAAGTGGAAATTTGACAATAAAGAATATCTCAGAAATTAATAACAACAAGAAAACGTTTGCACAAGGGTAAACCGGCATCAAGGACTTGGTAGCAAAAACAAAGTACCGTAGGCCATCAACTCACAATAGTGATGGAGAAAAAGTGATATGAGGGACATTTTCTGCATGCCGTCGTTCGAAGCTCCTTTGACGCAGCTTTTAGCTACGCTATTTAATTTTTATTTAAAGGTAATATACCAGCAAGTGCTTGTAAATTTGTAGGAATATGTGAAAGGAAGAGGAGGGTGTTATTGGAAGCATAAACACTAAAATATGAGGCGAAAGTACACAAGAGACCCTCAGAGAAGGTGATACCGAAAAGTAACTACTCATAGGTAAAAGGAGTGAAATGGAACGTTCTAGCCCATCTTATCACCCAATGTACCAGTTTAGGTACTTTCCGATATATATATATATATATATATATATATATATATATATATATATATATATATATATATATATATATATATATATATATATATATATATATATATATATATATATATATATATATATATATATATATATATATATATATATATATATATATATATATATATATATATATATATATATATATATATATATATATATATATATATATATATATATATATATATATATATATATATATATATATATATATATATATATATATATATATATATATATATATATATATATATATATATATATAT
>SEYY01021931.1:12500-17947 GCA_009176605.1 Armadillidium nasatum
TATATATATATATATATTATTATTATTATTATTAGAAATTCCTAACATTTTGCTTTAGAAGATAAAACTATTTTTGGTTTTACATTTATGCTTCTTAGTAAAAAAGACAAAACTCTTGTTTATTTTTTGAAGTACAAAATTACGCCCTAAAGCTGGAGACCCAATTTTGAATGATTGCTAACTTGTAGCATGTTAGCACTCGCGTCCTAGGCTTGAACCTTGTCGGTTAAAAAATTAAAATGTAAATGTGTTATAAAATTATATCAGCCTCGTCGATGAAAATCTTCTTGAACCTAATGTATTAACTACTTAATATTCTTTCTTTGTACATTAATTGTCCTTTTGGATATTAGCAAACTAAATTTAGGCTCTTGTAACTATTTTGGAACTTGACTTATAAACAGTCTGCTCTTTATAAATTTGTATATTTTGATTTTAATTATTAGATTAGGAGTAGACCTGTTAGGCATAATATTGGGTTTAAAATTTGACTATACTATAAGGCAAACGTTTTAAAAGGTTCTAATTTGTAGCATGAGCTGAGATTTTTGAATGACAATTGTTCAACATGAAAGGTCCTTTGTTTATTAAATACGCTAATTTAAATATAGCCTTTAACGTTAAGTCGAAGAATCCTAATTGAAGCTTTTGGAAATCCTGAAAGTTACAGTTTAGGTTTGTCTTCAGAAGCTCATTTTAGTTTTCAGTGAGTAACATTTGATTTTTTATTGAATTTAATTAATCTTTTCTTTAGGCTATATCTTAGTTTGGTATAAGTTGCTTTAAAAATAGGACAAAAAGTCACAATACTGTTAAAATTGTCTTCACGATTTCTTTAAAAGTAAATCGCAACATTTTTTCTAAAGATTTCGAAAGTAATTAGACCGAACCTTTATGAGCTTTTAGTTTAAATTATTATTGTATTCATTGATTTCCTAAACATTTATAGTTTGTCTAAATTGAAATTTAACTTTTAAAACGTTTTCTTTGCCTAACTTTAGAGTATCTATAAAATGTCCGAAATGGAAGAATACCAGTCTTTGAACCGTTCATTTATTAATGAAAGAGAAGATTTAAAAAATCGTGTGAGGTTGATATTAAATAAAATTGAAACTTGTTCGAGCGAGTCATTTATAAAATATAAATTAGTAGAATTAAAAGGTTATCTTAAATCCCTAGAGAAATTAGATAAAAATATTATCCAATATTATATAAGTTTGATTCATTGCGTGAACTTTCCATTAGTAACCGTGATACGTCATTTCAGTATAAAATTGACACCGAGTACAAAATTTATTTAATAGCGAATAATTTAGCTAAGTCAGTAACCCCATCTGTTGCTAGCGAAGAATAAGTTTCTCCCACAGTAAACCCCTCTAAAAATAATAGTGCTAAATAATAGCTCTGTCAGTTCCATTGAGTATAGTGATTGTAATCATAAATCTGATATTTGCAACAGTGTTAGGCTTATTCTTAATTTAAATTTGTTGGTTAAATATCTCAGAAACTCCCATTTTGATAAAGGAAATTGTAAATAGTGATATTGATAGTAGCTTGAATTGTGAATTTGATGATAATGCTGTTGAAAAAAGACCAGTACCAAGGCCTTTAGATACTAGATTTGAGCACAGCTGTAATACTAGCCCTAAAGTTGCAGAATCTCATATAAAATTTTAGCTCCCTGCACACTGCTTGTTATGATGTGCCTGATATAGTTTCTCCTAAAGAAGAATTTTGCTTTCTTTGTGCTCTTAATATTAAATTTGAACAATTTGGTTTAAAAATGAGCTTTGATAATTTAAAACTGGGACATAGTAAAAGCTCATTTTTTGATTTGCATGACTTTAAATGTTTTATTGAATTAAATGCTTTTATGAAGGTAAATGTGTTACAACCTTTATCTCCTTTCAAAATTGAAAGATTTATTAATTTGGTTTGCTTTGAAATTGATAAAAATAAGTTGCCCATTTGGGAAATTGCCAATTTACTTTATATTATACAATTACTTAATAAATTTAACTTTTATTGCGAAGCTGCTTCTCTCCTCTTGCTTTTTTACTTTAAAATTTTGCCAGCATAATTTTCTACACTCAGTGAATTTATCCAAGAGATTTTTTATATTTTTAAATTTTGGTTTGGTGAAGTAGCTGATATTATTCATTACAAGTGTGCTTTGCTTTGTTTTATATGGTGCTTTCTAGGTGCCAATTTTAAAATTGAAATTACATTTTTGAGAATTGAATATAATGCCAAGAATATTTTATCATTTTTTGAACATGTTAATTTTGTGTGATGATGTACATGCTTTCCACCGTCATTGTAGAATTTCTAAGTTTCCTCATTTTTATTTTGTTTTAAATGCATTTTTATAAACAAATTTGTTTTAAATTCCTGAAGGAGAGACTGGATGATTGTGAAAGGCTTTCTCTATTAGTTTTAAGTTAGTTTGTAGGGTGTAGTTTTAAGGAATATGTAAGATTATTTTATCAATGTAGAGATTTTGATTTAAAACTAAAATTGTAATTGTAAGGTAGATGAAGGCTTATTTTAACTTTGAATATAATTTTTAAATTTTACTGTAGAAATGCATGTTAGAATAAATATCATGTTTTGATGATTGGTCTTAGATTCAACTTATTGACTTAACTTTGAATTTTCCCTCAATTAAATAAAAAATTTAAATTCTTAATGTGGGAAGTTATTAGAAATTCCTTACATTTTGCTTTAGAAGATAAAATTATTTTTGGTTTTACATTTATGCTTCTTAGTAAAAAAGACAAAACTCTTGTTTATTTTTTGAAGTACAAAATTACGCCCTAAAGCTTGGAGACCCAATTTTGAATGATAACACAAAAAACGCTGTTGCTAACTTGTAGCATGTTAGCACTCGCGTCCTAGGCTTGAACCTCGTCTGTTAAAAAATTAAAATGTAAATGTGTTATAAAATTATATCAGCCTCATCGATGAAAATCTTCAAGAACGTAATGTATTAACTACTTAATAACCTTTCTTTGTACATTAATTGTCCTTTTGGATATTAGCAAACCAAATTTAGGCTCTTGTAACTATTTTAAAACTTGACTTATAGACAGTCTGCTCTTTCTAAATTTGCATATTTTGATTTTAATTATTAGATTAAAAGTAGACCTGTTAGACAAACGCTATAAAAGGTTCTAATTTGTAGCATGAGGTTAGAGTTGCTGACCTGATATTTGAATGACAATTGTTCAGTTTGAAAGGTCCTTTGTTTATTAAATACGCTAATTTAATTATAGTCTTTAACGTTAAGGCGAAGAATCCTAATTGAATCCTTAGGAAATCCTGAAAATAACATTAGATTTTTTATTGAATTTAACTACCCTTTTCTTTAGGCTATATCTTAGTTTGGTATAAGTTGCTTTAAAAATAGGACAAACAGTCACAATACTGTTAAAATTAAGTCTTCACGATTTCTTTAAAAGTAAATCGCAACAATATATATTTATATATATATATATATATATATATATATATATATATATATATATATATATATATATATATATATATATATATATATATATATATATATATATATATAATATATATATATATATATATATATATATATATATATATATATATATATATATATATATATATATATATATATATATATATATATATATATATATATATATATATATATATATATATATATATATATATATATATATATATATATATATATATATATATATATATATATATATATATATATATATATATATATATATATATATATATATATATATATATATATATATATATATATATATATATATATATATATATATATATATATATATATATATATATATATATATATATATATATATATATATATATATATATATATATATATATATATATATATATATATATATATATATATATATATATATATATATATATATATATATATATATATATATATATATATATATATATATATATATATATATATATATATATATATATATATATATATATATATATATATATATATATATATATATATATATATATATATATATATATATATATATATATATATATATATATATATATATATATATATATATATATATATATATATATATATATATATATATATATATATATATATATATATATATATATATATATATATATATATATATATATATATATATATATATATATATATATATATATATATATATATATATATATATATATATATATATATATATATATATATATATATATATATATATATATATATATATATATATATATATATATATATATATATATATATATATATATATATATATATATATATATATATATATATATATATATATATATATATATATATATATATATATATATATATATATAATATATATATATATATAATATATATATATATATATATATATATATATATATATATATATATATATATATATATATGGTTATTGTATTGCAAATAAAGAGTTGGTGGTCATTTTATGTAGCATTTTTTCGATTCAAAATTAAGAATAAAATTATAAATTTTAAGATTTAAAAAACTAACTCTTTATCCAAATATTTGAAGACTAAAGGTTTATTTGAGTAATATAATAGGTATTGTCAATTACTGAAACTATATTAATATATAAGCTTATAAAATCTCTTAATTATTTCTTGAGAGAATTCACGTACATTTACATCCGTGCACAGATTTTCTACTGAACCAATTTCACATTTGTTTGAAACCAAAGATAAAATAAATTTAAATTTCAGTAAAAATTTTATTTAAAAATATATAAAAAGTATAGAAAACTCCTAATATCAATATATTTTTTGGAAATAAATTTTTAAATAAAATATCTATTTTTAATAATAATAATAATAATATAATCTTTCTAATTTAATATATTTTAAAATGATAAAGCTCTTTTCTTATTGCCAAATATATATTTTTCCTTTCGTAAATAAGATCACTAAAATAAATAATAATTTGTCAAGAAAATCAACAAAAGACTTTATGAAAAATTTTTACGCTATTTCTTTCTTTCATTCTTTATTTTTTCTTTCATGATAATACTAATATTGCGAAAGATTGTAAATCTGTGTATGTAAACCCACACTCACACCCACACACATACATACATAAACACACACATTTATATATATATATATATATATATATATATATATATATATAATATATATATATTATATATATATATATATATATATATATATATATATATATATATATATATATATATATATATATATATATATATATATATATATATATATATATATATATATATATATATATATATATATATATATATATATATATATATATATATATATATATATATATATATATATATATATATATATATATATATATATATATATAT
>SEYY01021932.1:0-12500 GCA_009176605.1 Armadillidium nasatum
AAAAACTCCATTCCTAACGTTTTTACGAGGGATTTTTTTTTGGAAATTTAAGGTATGTTCAAATCTACGGTGAGGCTGCATAGGAAATTGGTAAGGTCTGAAATTTGGCTTGTGTATTCCTAAATTTATTGGCTATAAAAGCTTCTAACAGAGTTTTGTCTTTGAGTTACAGAAAAAAAGTTATATGCCATTACTTGACCAGTTACAATTTTGGAAAACTCATACCTTCTGACAAAAAAATTAAGAAAAAAAAACCCTGTCTTGAAAGAAATAATTTGGATATTGTTTAGAGAAGGGATAGGTCTAAAACTTTTATTTAAGACACTTCTAAAACCTATTTGTTTGGTTCGAGATACAGCTTATCGAAAATGGTCAATTTTCGACGAAATTTCAAAATTTCCAAAGTTTGATACGCTATATCTCGAACCAAACAAATAGGATTTAAAAGTGTCTTAAATAAAAGTTTTAGATCTGTTCCTCCTCTAAACAATATTCAAATTTGAAAAAAAAACTTTCAAGACAGGTTTTTTCTAAAAAAAAAAAAATTCTGCGGAAGGGTGTGTTTTTTACCATTAAAAAAAAATTGATCTTCTACAAAAAAGTTATCAAAAAAGTACTCTTAAAGTTGTACAAATTTGGGCTTAGAATGTACAGTGGGGTTTTTAAGTCATTCGGACCACTGGTTTAGGACTTCAATGCATTTTTTTTTATCCCTATAACTTTTAAAGCTTTAGAAACTCAGAAAAACGTTAGAAATCGAAAGTTCTTAGATTTAAAAAATGCATATACCTTGTAAATTTCAGCTCAATAGGTCAAATAATTAAAAACTGTTTTTGAGATTGGATCCTTCCCATAATTATTATATAAGGAATGGTCTAAAACATGAAAGCAAGTGAAGAAGCCGAAACGCATGTGGTCTTGCATAAAGAGGGCGAACTGCTTCTGGAGGAGACAGAGGTAGTGGAAAGATGGAGAATATTTTGAAGTGTTGCTGAATGTGCAGGAAGAGGAGGAGGTTGAAACAGTGGAGGCACCCTCGAGAGAAAGACATGGACTGGAGGAATTCATATTGATTCAAATAGAAGAGGCGAGAACGGTAATTACAATGTTAAAAAACGGGAAGAGTGGGATACGATGGACTAAGTAACGAGTTATTCAAGGCAGGGGAAGGAATAACTAAATGGTTAACATTGATATTCAACAAGGTATAGGAAGAAGGAAAAATACCTACATAATGAAGGAAAGTAGTAATCTGCCCTATACATGAAAAGGGAGATAGAAGAGAATGTGGAAATTATACAGGAATTGTCCCTTAGGAGGAGTAAGATATACGAGAGGATCTTGGAAAGATTGAGGATGAAGGCTGAAGATAAAATTAGAAAATGGCAACACTGCTTTAGACCAGGTAAAAGCACGACAGACTTAACATTCCATATAAAGATGCTGACGGAAAAAAACATAGATTGAAACTAGAAAGCATATGCAACATTCATAGGCTTATATAAAAAAAGTTTTCGAAAGGAAAAAAAGGAAAAAACGTGGAGAGAATTAAAGATTCAGTGGGGAGCATCCTCGAGCTATTAAGAGTATGAATGAAAAAACTATAAAAATAGTCAGAGGAGAATGAAGCTAGAAATGGTTTGAAGTGACAACCGGGGTGGAACAGGGCAGTGTATTTCACCTTGCTCTTCGCACTATACCTGGATATCTGCCTTAAAAGAATATGCATACGAGAGAATAGAGAACCCACGTTAGTATACGCGGATGATTCGGCAGTAATAACATCAGGAACTGAGGATCTTCAAGAAGCTCTGAATGGGTAGAATGATGTGTTGAACTCAATGGACATGAAGACAAACAGAGAGAAAATAGAAGTAAAGGAGAGTGAAGAGATAGTTGTGAACATTGAGGGAACTAGACTTAAGCAGGCGAGTAAATTTAAATACTTGGGTGTGGTGTTCGACGATAAAGGAAGACTGGAGAACAAGCTGAAGAAGAGAATAAGGTGATTTTCAAAGAATGTGGGAATGCTGTATCCCTACTAAAGGAGAGAGAATACTAACATAAGTGAAAGATAATATGTAAAACAATACTGAGACAATGCAGTACGTTCGATTGTTGGACAATTAATTCAGTGAAAAGAGCTGAAAGAAGTATCGAGTCATCAGGGGAGTATCTCTGAGAGATAGGATGAAGAATGAACCGGTAAGGGAGGAACTTGGGGTGGAATTAATTTTGAAGTTCGTGGAAAGAAGCCAGTTGAGATGGTTTTGTCCCGTGAATAGAATGGAGGAGAGAGAGAGGCTGAGAAAGTTGCTAGAATGGAGATCAGAAGGAAGGAGGCTGGCTAGAAAACAGAGGAAGAGATGGATGGAGAGTCATACTGGAAGGAACAATACACTAGAGAGGTGAATAGAAACAATTTGGGGACAGGAAGCTTAATAAGTTTGGAGGAGTAGCACCGTCAGGCGCCACCAGTTTGCACGGTGATGATGATGATGTTGATGATATATATATATATATATATATATATATATATATATATATATATATATATATATATATATATATATATATAATATATATATATATATATATATTACATATATATATATAATAATATATATTTTTTCTAATAATTATTTGTTATATACTAAATATAACAGGTTTTAAAATTCAGACCTCACCTCTTATTAATATTAAAAAATCTGATAGAAACCCTATTTTTTCCTCACTGTTTTCCTCAATTTTCATCAAACGGTTTTGTCATATGGCAACGATGTCGGTTTGTTCTCGTGTCTCCAATTTAGTCTTCCGAATTTTACCTTATGGCTTGTTTTTGCCACTTACGAATAAATTATTTGTTATTTATTTATTTAATTCTACTGAACCTATTTATTCTTAATATCTAAATTCAAAATAGGCAATTCTTCTTCTTCTCTTTCTGAATCTCATATTAGGGATTACAATGTTCACCACCGCCAATGGCTTCATTATTCTCATGATACTGGTGAACGTGCCTTCCAAAAACGACCTTCAGTGGTCAGCTCCCTACTCGTATTCGACGTCTGGAGATGAACCCGTTCTAGACCTTTCCTAACTTCTAATCCTTCTCTTTGCCACCTCCTCTGGATCCTTATCATCTCTTATCTCTGTATCTTCTCCTATCTCTTGCTTCCGCAGGAAAGCCCCCTTCTACGGAAAAATTTGGCACTCGGTGCCGCAAACTGGTCGGACTTGCGGTCGTACTTCTTTGATGTGGAATGATTATTGCTTCCGGGGGGGGGGCCTCCAGACGCATTACCGAGTGATTCGGATGGAGGAACATTCCATATTTCTTCTACTAAAATAATTTAATCTGCTTGTTCTTGCTATAATTCTTAGGGATTATCGTCTAAACTCCTGAAAACTACGCTATTTATAGCTTATCCCGTGCAAAACTATCCTTCGTACACTAAAACTCCTTTCTCTCAAAAAAACAATCTTTCTGGTCCTTTCCACTACTGGCATTTCAAAAAATGTCAACTTTAACTGCTTCTTCCTCTTTCCTCCTTTAAAATCTTCAAAACTGCTGTTTCCTTCTTCTATCAAAACTTTTGCCTCTAATTCAACCTAGACAATTCCGACTATTCCTCCTCCTTCAACCCCCTCTACTCCATTATGCTAAATGAATTTCTAAAGATGTTTTTCTGCTCTCTCTGAGTTAACTAAGAAGGCGTTTCCTGATGGTATCTCCTGTGGTTCTCAAAACTTGTGATTTGAGCTTGCACCCTGCCTCGGTAAACTATTTTCTTTTTATCTACTTCACCTTCCCTTCTCAAATGCGCTTAATGCCGCCCCTCAACAACTACCGTCCTATTCTTTGACCTCCGTAAAGTTTTCTCCCAGGAGCACTTCATCTTCTATCTTTCTGATCGCCAGTATGGCTTTCGTAAGAAACGTTCACGTGATCTTCTTTCCCTTCTCTCTGACTCTTGGTCCTCCGTATTCGGCATTTCGGTGAATCTTTTGCTTGCGTTGGACATATCGAAAGCCTTCGATAGAATCTGGCACAAAGCTTGATTCTAATTAACTCTTTCGTATCTATCCTTTCTCTGTATCTTCTCGCTAATTTCCTTTCGTCTTTCTATAGCAGCTGTTGTAGACGGCCTTCATCTTTAAATCTATTAATGGTGTTCCTCAAGGGTTCTGTCATATCACCACTTTTTCTACTTTTCATTAATGACCTTCTCTCTCACTCATCCTATTCCACTCTATGCTGATTCACCCTTCATTATTCCTTCCATTTTCTCAGCAGTTGATAGTACGAAAATGGTTGTTTTCATCATCAAAACTCAATTCCTCATCTCTCGCACAATCTCCACGATATCTTCTCGAAAACACACACTCAAGCCTTCATCTGTCTTAATATTCTGGTGTTTCTTTTCTCGTGATCTTTCTTGGAAAGATCACTTACTTCTCTCTAAGCAACCTCTAAGAGGTTGGGTGTTCTGAGGCGCCTCAAACTTCACGCCACCCCAGTTCTTGCTCTGTATGGGTGTTGTTCGTCCCCTGTATGGAGTATGCTTCGCCACATCTGGGGTGGTTCCACTCAAGCTCTTGGAGTCTAGGGCATTCGTCTCATCAACTCTACTTCTTACTAACTCTCTTCAATCTCTTTCTGCCCGTCGAATTGTTGCGTCACTCTCTCTTTACTATCGCTATTACAACAGACACTGCTCTTCTGAACTCTCTCGTTGCATACCTCCTCCATTGAGAAGAGCTCGTGCGACACGCCTTTCTACACATTCTCATCCTTTCTCTGTCCAACTCTCCGACCCCAGACTTAACCGGTAACTGAACACACTCCTTCATCTGTTTCCCAACTTCCTTTGACTTCATACTTTCAAACGCCATGTGTCTGGACACGTCGGCCACCATCGACCATGTTTATAGACCTTTCCCGTGGAATTTGGTAGGCCTCTGGCCTTTGCCCACCGGAGGAGACATAAAAAAAAAAAAATATATATATATATATATATATATATATATATAATATATATATATATATATATATATATATATATATATATATATATATATATATATATATATATATATATATATATATATATATATATATATATATATATTATATATATATATATATATATATATATATATATATATATATATATATATATATATATATATATATATATATATATATATATATATATATATATATATATATATATATATATATATATATATATATATATATATATATATATATATATATATATATATATATATATATATATATATATATATATATATATATATATATATATAATTTCAAATAAACTGTTTTTCTTAATACATATATTTGTTGCAGAAAATATCGTAAATATAAACACAGAATGTTTAAAATTCAGATTTAATTTCTCCAACTGCGGAAAATAATATTAAAAAATAAACAGAAAAAAAAGTTATTTATTTCCAAAGGACGAAGTTCATGAAATGTGTTTTGGTGAAGCACAAAAATATGACTCGATAAATATTTACGTCCGTCGCATCAAACTAAATTTTGCTCTTATGGATAAATAATTTCAATCAGACAAAAGTCATATCGATAAAAAAGTTTGTTTAAAGGGCCTTGAAAACTTTAATAAAACTTTTATGGACTTCAATGATGTTTTATTTGGAACTCAGGACTTGTCATATATATATATATATATATATATATATATATATATATATATATATATATATATATATATATATATATATATATATATATATATATATATATATATATATATATATATATATATATATATATATATATATATATATATATATATATATATATATATATATATATATATATATATATATATATATATATATATATATATATATATATATATATATATATATATATATATATATATATATATATATATATATATATATATATATATATATACATGTACTCTACTGGTAAAGTCTGGAACACACTCCCTTCGTCTATTTTCCCATCTTCCTATGACTTACACACCTTCAAACGTCGTGTATCAGGTCACGTCGGCTTTTAATTTTAATTTGACCTGGTTTCCGTCTTTCCCCTTGACTCTGGTGGAGTTTTTGGTAGGCCACTGGCCTTTGCCCACCAGAGGTGAGATAAAATATATATATATATATATGGATCGGATGTCATATATATATATATATATATGATATGCGGATATATATATATATATATATGCGGATGCGGATATTATGCGGATATATATATATATATATATATATATATATATATTATATATATATATATGTGTGTGTGTGCTGTCTCCACAAGTCTAAAGGCCTGTGTGTGCCTTGTTCTGTGTGTCCAAAGTAGTGAAAAGATTTTTTGTGAAAATGGAAGATAAATTCGAACCGGCGTCCGTTCATATAAAAGATTCGAGTCCACCGCTCTATCCACTAAATATTGCAGGTGACCTCAAAAAATCCCCTTCAGATCTAGCTTTTAAGCGAATGGATTCCCAACAGAGCGATATGACCTTGTAAACACATCTTTTTACGATTTTTATAATTTATTATCAATAAATATTGACCATTTTCCTTTTAAGATTTTTCCTTGTAACTCTGGTGGATAACCTCTGGCCTTTGCCCAAAAATATAAAAAATAAATAAATATTATTACGATTCTAGCAATAGATGGAAAGTATTAAAAGAATCTAAACCAGGAAGATCTAGTGGATATAAGAGTGAAATTGAATCTTTTGTGTGAGGGACGCCGGTTTGAATACCAGAGAGAGCCATATTTCTACGTCTCCCAGTTTCATTGATCTTTTCAACCGCAACAATATTTATTTATTTAAATTGCAAAGATCGTGGAAGGACATGATGATGTCGCTCTAATGGGAATCCATTTGAGGTGACATTTCTGGGTCATCGAGTTGGTCTAGTGGATAGAACGGTGGACTAGAATCTTTCATGCGGAGAGACGCTGGCACGAATCCCAGAGAGAACATGTTTTTGTATCTTCTATACTTTACATCTATTAAGTATTGCGAGAATCGTAGCAATATTATTTTATTAAATATATATATATATATATATATATATATATATATATATATATATATATATATATATATATATATATATATATATATATATATATATATATATATATATATATATATATATATATATATATATATATATATATATATATATATATATATATTTTATATATTTTTTTTTATTTTTTTTTTTTTATTTTTTTATTATTTATTAATTTTTTTATTTACAAAAGTGCATTTATATTATTTTTTTTAAAACTATCTTCATAATTAATCCGTGCTTTAAATATTTAATTAAATGCATTAGCATCTTTTTCATATTGTAATGTGCTGACATCAAAAACTGATAACTTACTGAATTCATTTTAAAAAACTTCCTTATACAGATAGCAACATTTTTTTTTTGTTCTTGAATTCCATAGTCTGTAAAAATAGTAAAAATATTTCAAAAACAGTAATAATAATTATCATTATTTCTTTTGAAATAATAGTTTCATAATCTCTAATTATGATTCCACTAAAAATAATAATAATAATAATAATAATAATAATAATAATAATAATAATAATAATAATAATAATAATAATAATAATATTATTATTATTATTATTATTATTATTATTATTTTTCAATTCACAACGCTTCGTTCAGGAAACATTACATTTAAATTATTGCAATTTTACACTTGGTCCTACACTACTAAACAAAACAAAGTAATAATAATAATAATAACATACTAATAACTAATAACAATAATAATAATAATAATAATAATAATAATAATAATAATAATAATAATAATAATAATAATAATAATAATAATAATAATAATAATAATAATAATAATACTAAAAATATAAATAATAATATTGTAGATATCCATTTCTCTGAATAAAGGCTTGAATGCGAATACATTTGAGCTCCAATATTTCTTACATATATAAACATTCAAATTCATGTAATATGAATAAAATAAATAATATGATTATAATAAACTTAATAAAAACAAAAGTAAAAATAATAATAATATTAATAATACTAGTAGCAATAATAATAACAATGATACTAATATCGATAACGATAAAATAATAATAATAATAATAATAATAATAATAATAATAATAATAATAATAATAATAATAATAATAATAATGCAGATAGTAAGAAATATTAAAATAAAAAATAATAGAAGTAAAAGTAATAATATTGCTACAACACCACTTCAGTTACTGATAGTGAAAATAGCATTTATAAAAAAAAAAAAAATAAAAAAAATAAAAAATGATAATAATACTAATAATAATATTACATAGTTATTTTGTGGACGCAAATAGTACTTGATATTTTAAGTTATTGTAATATTTCAGAGTAACTTAAATAGGATAAAAAGGCTAAAATTATTTTCCCTCTAAAACTGTACTGTATATTGTTGAATATCAAAGTATTGAAACTATATTGAGTGTATCACGCCAACGTATTGTAACAAGTACACCAAGAATTAATAACAGTTGCAATATAAAACCCTTGACAAGCAATAACAGTAATAATAACTTACAACTTATTTCAATATTATTTGCTTCTTTTATTAGTAGTTTTAATGACAGTAACAAAAATAATTGGTAATAACAATAATTATAATAATTACTAATAATAATAATAAAAATAAAAATAAAAATAATAATAATAATAATAATAATAAAAATAATAATAATAATAATAATAATAATAATAATAATAATAATAATAATAATAATAATAATAATAATAATAATAATAATAATAATAATAATAATAATAATAATAATAATAATAATAATAATAATAATAATTTTAATAATAATAATAATAATAATAATAAAGGAGAGATTAATGTCTCATACAAGCCTTAATATGTGAATTTTAATTTGCCATCATTTTTCAGCTTATTTGCAATGGTATGAGAAATTTATATTTGGCATCATGCATAGAGGGTAACTAGGAAGGGGGGTAAAGGAGAGCCTAGTCCCTCCAGACCGCCGACTCCCACCCCTCCAGACTTTTCTGTCAATACAATTCAAAATTCAAATATATATATATATATATATATATATATATATATATATATATATATATATATATATATATATATATATATATATATATATATATATATATATATATATATATATATATATATATGTATATGTGGGAATCAGCTCTCTCGGTGGGTGGGGTAGTGGTGAGGAGGTGCCGAGAGTGCGATCCCCTCAACCTGATCCCTCAAATAGCTCCATGAACATCCCCTCTGGTGCATGCGTATCATCTCAAGATTTTGCACACACTCACAAATACACCTTGATTTCGCTGTTTCTCTTCTGATTCCTTTGTGAAACGCCTCATGTTCTCTCCTAAATACAACTATCTTGTTTCGATAGATGAATGATTAATTGATAATGTTGCTTTAAGATGGTATCTTATTCTCCTATTCCCTTGAATCGTGTCTAAAAAAATCTCTGCATGATGGTTCAAAGATGTTATCTATGTAAGATCCTGAGTCCCATTTAGTGAGAAATATACATAAATATGTTACCTTCTTTTTGGGATAAGTTTGAAACCACGTGATCAGAAATTTAAAATGGTAGATGGATGATATCATAGTTTTTGATACACGTGTGTGTGTGGGTGTGTGTACGCGCACGTATGAGGAGTAGAAGAGCTCTTATACACTTTTACATGAATCAGTGTGTTAGTCTTAAAAATAACGATAAATTTATAATAAATAAATTTGTTTTATAAAAGATTTTAAATTTTTTAAGGGATATAAAATAATTTACTATTCAAAGGACTGAAAATCAATTTTAAAGTTATATCTTAATCTTTATATTTGTTTTAAGAAATAACTTTAAAATTTATTTTCAATCCTTTCAATAATAAATTATTTTATATCACAAAAAATGTAAAATCTTTTATAAAACAAATTTATTTTTTATAAATTTATCGTTATTTTTAAGGCTAATGTAATACACATGTTCTTGGATATATATTCCGTTTTTCTTCAAACTATTATTTTTGACTTTATTCCATATTACATTTTTTTATATTTCTTTTCAAGAGATGACTTTTTTTAAAATTATTCAATATATATTAAGGCTTTTATCAGACATTAATCTCTCATTTATTATTATTATTACTATTATTATTATTGTTATTATTATTATTATTATTATTATTATTATTATTATTATTATTATTATTATTATTATTATTATTATTATTATATTATTATTATTATTATTATTATTATTATTATTATTATTATTATTATTATTATTATTATTATTATTATTATTATTATTATTATTATTATTATTATTATTATTATTATTATTATTATTATTATTATTATTATTATTATTATTATTATTACCAGGAAATATCAGGAATTGATTGAAAAAGATAAAACCAACCACGTATCTATGACGTCATAGACACAGGAATATTTTGTGTTAACTTTCAGTAAATATAAAAAGCATGTTAAATATCGGGGAAAAAATAAAGATTGAAATAGGAATAAAAGCTATAGCTTGAAAGAGAAATAGAAAATGTAATGTGTAAAAAGTTTTAAAATAATTTTAAAAAACCATCTCTTGAAAAGAAATATAGAAAAATGTAATATGGAATAAGGTCAAAAATAATAGTTTGAAGAAAAACGGAATAAATATCCAAGAACATGTGTATTGCATTAAAGAAATAGAGTCATGAAATAAAAATTATATGATGTAATATTAAGTAAATGTTGTCTTCACTCGTATAAAATCCAAATTATGGTATTGATTTATTATGTAATAAGAATTTTTATTATAAATACATTAAGTATTGTTATAGAACGACGTTGTAGATATTAAACATTTGAGTCAGGTATGAAAAACGTATGGTTATACGGTAAATGTAAATGAGGCTGACTAAAAACATGAAATATCAGGACTTGTTGGGTTACGTAGTGACTAGTCACTTGGTTATGACTTCATAGCAACATGGTTTCCTTTAGAACTTTGGTTTATACTGAGTTAGAGTAAATAAATAGGCAAATGTAGTAAGTCAAAAACATGAACCAACCACGTAGCTATGACGTCATAGACACAGGAATATTTTGTGTTAACTTTCAGTAAATATTAAATGCATTTTAAATATCGGGGAAAAATAGATCCAATGACGTCACTTAGTTAAGAAAAATGAAATAGTTCCATGGTTAGGACTTGAAAGCAATACGTTCAAAGAAAAGGTATGACGTCACATGTATTTATGGTAGTGACGTTACAAACATAAAATCAAATGAATATAATAACTCGAATACATAGTAATAAAGAAAATGTATGACGTCACAATATTTACATTCGTATTGGAAAATATGATGATGGTAAGTATAATGATAAAAAGTTTAGTGAGCTATTAGTGAATTAAGATATATTTTGAAAGATTTAGTTAAGAAAAGTATATAAGGTTCTATAAATTACATGTTAGAGAGATGATGGAATGTGCTTGATCATGTCGAAGTGATAAAAGTTTGGCAGTATATGGAGATTAAGGTACATGTTGGGAGGATCATGTAATGAAATGCATGTCAATATCAATAAATTACGTGTTGGAGAGATGTCAGTTGTCTTTGATCATGTTTTAATGATTAAAAGTTTAGTGAACCATGGTTAGTTAAGATATATTTTGAGAGGTTTAGATAAGAAATGTATGTAAGGATCTATAAATCCCATGTTAGAGAGACGATGATTTGTGTTCGACTTTGTCGAAATGCTAAAAGTCAGGTAGTATATTGAGATTAAGTTATATGTTGGAGGGTGGGATTAGGGTATGAAATGTATGTCAAGTTCTATAAAATGTGCGTTAGAGAGATAACAACATATCTTTGATCATATCTTTGTGAAAAAATTTAAGTTCAATATGGAGAATTAAGTTAAATGTCTATGAGTTTATGCTGAATATTAATGTAAAGATCTATAATTTGTATGCTAGATAGATGATGGAATGACTCTGCTCATGCCTTAGTGATAATGTTAAGTTAATTTTGGAGAATCAATTAAATGCTGAATAGTTTCGAGGTGAATAATAAATGAAAAGTTCTATGACTTGCGTACCAGATAGATACGAGGATGACTTTGTTCGTACATTCAATACAAAAGTTAGATTAAATACAGAGATTCAAGTTATATGTTGGAGGGATTAGGGTATGAAGTTCATATAAAGGTTCAATAGATGCTGTGTTAGAGGGAAATAGACATATCTTTGATCAAGTTTTAATGATAGAAAGTTAAATGGGTTATGGCGAAATAAGATATATGATGAAAGATTTAGATAAGAAATATATGTGAGCCTCTTTAAACTGTATGTTAGAGAGATGATAATATCTGTTCGATCTTGTCAAAGTGTTTAAA
>SEYY01021932.1:17500-20000 GCA_009176605.1 Armadillidium nasatum
ATCTTCCGCATCCGCTTCTTCATCAGCAGAATCTGCATCCTCTGCTTCCTGGTACCCCTCCTCTGGATCCTGCCCCATCACCTGCAATGTCTCTTACTCCTTTTTCAGCTCCGGACGACCTACTTGTAGTCGAAAGGAGAAGGAGTCCTCGCTTGAAGACGGTTTCGTTTGCTTCAAAAACTTTCACAAAATACTCTTCAGTGCTCCGCACTAGTGCGGGGACTAATATGTAGGGGAGTATCCCCAACTAAACATGCTCAAAAAAGCGATTAGAAAAGCAACTTTGTCATTTGCCTAAACTCTTGTGTGAGAGTTTCTACATTACAGAGTACCTTTTTACCTTTTGGTGAAAATATTCTCCTTATACTTTTGCGCATACTTTTAAAAAGCCAAAATTGATTGTGATAAAGTTAGCATTAAAACTTAAGTTTTATCATTCATTGTGCTTTAATTTTGACAGTCATTTTATTAAATTTTCTCTTGCTCTTGGGGTTGTTCATTTGGGGTAGTAACGTCATAATCTTTAAATTACAACTGTGGGAGAATTAGTGGGCCACGTATTTACTTTGTAATTACAGAATCATTTTATTCCCTTTTTCATTGTTTAAAACCGCGTCGTTCCTTCATTTATGTAACTTCAAAATAAGGTAAGCTTGGTATTTATTTATTGTATTTCTTTTGCATCAAGCCCCCAACCTAAAACACATACACAATCATTATATATATATAATATATATATATATATATATATATATATATATATATATATATATATATATATATATATATATATATATATATATATATATATATATATATATATATATATATATATATATATATATATATATATATATATATATATATATATATATATATATATATATATATATATATATATATATATATATATATATATATATATATATATATATATATATATATATATATATATATATATATATATATATATATATATATATATTAAGCTAATAATAAAATTATAACAAACTAATTGAAATTCTCTGATGGAGGGGACCATGGTTCTCTTCCCCCCAGAAAAATTTTTCTTGAAAGCACCAATGGCAACATGTAGCAATATCTCTCTTTAATAACTGTACTTGTTCTCTCTTTTCTCAGCAAATTAAATACGTCCTCCGAAAATTAAGTCAATTTTTTATAACTACGAGCCACTTTTACCATCTGAGCATTCTGCATTTTCTGTTTAGCTAAGAATGATTATATTCTTTTTATCACTCAAATTACAACAAAATTTCTTCTTTTCAGATATTTCTATCCATTACCTTTTAAATATTTTTCACTTTGCAAATGAAATCAGTTTTATTTATACTGTGAAAATTAATAATTAGGAACGTAGATTAAAGAAGGGAAGGATCCAATTTTTAAAAAAAAAATTTTTTTTTGACCGATTTTTATCAAATTTGCAGGGTATATATATGTATTACAATGTTCTGAAAAATGTCGATTTCTGACGTTTCATGTATCTATAACGGTTTGAAATTTTTTTTTTTTTGGAAAAATCTACCCTTGAAGAAACTGAATAGCGGGAAAAAACCATTTGCTCAAATAACCAGAAAATTGAATTGTATAATCATAGTCCAAATGGCTAAAAACTGTTGGTAACGTTTTATATCTGCTTTAGGAAAAGTATATGCCCTTTTTGAGTATTTTTTGGAAAATTTCCAAAATTTGAGAGGCTATATCTCGAAAGGAACAAATAACGCTGAATAAAGTATTAAGATAAAGAAGTAATGTTGTACCTCCTCTAAACAATAGAAATTATGAAAAAAGTTGAAGGTGAATTTTTTTTATTATTATTATTATTTTAAAGTAGATTTTAAAAAACATTACTTTTGTTTTTAGCCAATAGAACTGTGAATATACAGTTCAATTTTCAAGTTATTTGGACAAGTGGTTTTTCCCGCTGTTCAAATTTTTTCAAAGGCAGATTTTCAACAAAAAAAAAAAAAAAATGTCAGTGTTATTGATACAGAAAAACGTCGAAATCGACTTTTTCAGCACGTTAAAATAGTGTAGTCTGCAAATTTGATAAAAATCGGACAAGAATTAAAAAAAAAATTTTGAAATTGGATTACACTGGATTCATTTTGTATATTAAAGCGATTTTGAATTGAAGATATATATATATATATATATATATATATATATATATATATATATATATATATATATATATATATATATATATATATATATATATATATATATATATATATATATATATATATATATATATATATATATATATATATATATATATATATATATATATATATATATATATATATATATATATATATATATATATATATATATATATATATATATATATATATATATATATATATATATATATATATATATATATATATATATATATATATATATATATATATATATATATATATATATATATATATATATATATATATATAGAGTAGAGAGGTAAGTACAAATA
>SEYY01021932.1:22500-24782 GCA_009176605.1 Armadillidium nasatum
TAGGAGGGGTGTTAGATCAATCTGAGAATAAGAAAAACCCTACAAGTCCCACATAACGCAAATTTCATAGGTGAGCACAGACGTGGGCTCTAAAGTAATTGAGATCAAATTCGGCAGGAAAAACAGATGATGGGAGAGAATTCCACAAAACAGATGTGGGTGGAAAGAATGAGATTTCATAGCGGAGAAGCCTGGAGCTTCCAATGTAAATGCAAAATTTATGTGCAAACAATGCAGCCTTTGTGCTACGAAACAGTCGTAAAGACAGAGGAATTCAAGTGGACAGTTCTCTCGAGCATTTGCCTCTGTAGTACCCATAGAAAGGAGACAAGGCACCAACGTCACGTCGAAAAGATAAAGGATCAAGTGAATTAGAAAGAGCGGAACAATTTAGCCTTTGACTCAACCCTATCCAAAAGACTGGTGAAACCCGAGCGCATGAGGCCCTTGTATAATTGAAGTAACTGCGAAGAAGTAAAAAATTCTCGCAGCCTAAACACAATTCACATCTTCTTTAAGGCAGCCCTATCAACCATTGTGATGTGAGATTTCTAAGTCATTTTTTGTTTATGTGAAGTCCAAGGATGTTTAAACTGTCAACATGAGAGACGGGAGAGCCATCGAAAGAAATAGAAAAGTTAGGAGGTGTCTTTGAGAGGGAGATTTCAAGAAATTGAGGTTTTTAAAGAGTTGAATTTCAGAAGGTTGAGAAAATCCCACCAGAAAATTGTATTCAGATTAGCAAGATTGGAATCGGAAAAATGAAAGACCAGAGGCAACTCTAGATGCAAAATAGAGAGCATATTTGAAATGAGCAGAAGAATGGAGGGTCGAGTCATCGGCATATGAATGGATAGGGTTAGATGAATAGCTGTGAAGAATGAAGATCATTAATGAAAAGTGGGAATAGAGTTGGAAACAAGACATAACTCTGAAGAATACCACAATTGACAGGAAAGGAAGAAGAAGTCGCCACATCAACAACAGTCGAAATGGAACGATTAGAAAGAAAGCTTGACATAAGTAAGCAACGGGAAGGAGAAAACCTAAAGGAGGGGGGAGCTTGGAAAGCAGTGTCGCATGCCAAACCCGGTCAAATGCCTTAGATATATGAAGCGCCACCACACAAGTCTCCACATGATCCCTAAGGGAAGAAGACCATAAATCTGTGAGATGGGCAAGTATATCACCAGTAGACCTCGAACGCCGAAAGCCATACTGATGATCGGAAAGAAGGGAATGTGATTTCAGATGATCTCAGAAATGAGACTTGGGAAGGATTTCAAAGATCTTAGACAGAATATAAGTGAGAGTGATATAGGGCGATAGTTAGAAGGATAAGAGCGGCTACCTTTCTTCGGAATAGGTTGGACTAATGCGCGGTTCTAACACGGAGGGAAAATACTAGTATTGATGCATAGAAAGTTGAACGAGGAACGGATTCAGCTCAGAAGCACACTCCCTTAACACTCAGGGAGTAATGCCGTCCGGGCAGCTTGCCTTCCTAATCACAGGTTAAATGCATGGGACATCAGAGATCAGAAGAAGTAGAAGGAGGATTGCCGGAGTCGTTCAGAGTTGAATTAGATCAGAGCAGAAGGCCGAAGAAATTAGTCTTTTTAGGTGGAGTGTAGCAGCAGAACCATCAGACCGAATAAGAAGAATAAAGGAAAATTATATATATATATATATATATATATATATATATATATATATATATATATATATATATATATATATATATATATATATATATATATATATATATATATATATATATACCTCCCATTGGGCTTAATCGCGGAGTGATAGGGTGGGCTAGACCATTCCGTTTCATTCCGTTGCTCTTTGGATCGTTCCTTTTCACGTTTCACCTTCTCAGAAGGTCTCTAGTGTATCCTCGTCTCACAATTGAGTGTATATGCTCCCACTTCTCCTTCCCTCAACTTCCTTCTCACGTTCCTACAAATTTACAAGCGCTTACTCCTACATTACCTTTAAAATAACAACAACAAAATGGCGAAACATAAATCTGCCTCTGAGATCATACGAGGGGCGGCATTCAAAGAATGCCCCTCATCCACTCCTTCCCCATCACCACTTGAGAGTTGGTGCCCTCCGGTGATGGGATTGGTGTCACCAAAACCTATATGCCGACAGCCCTGGTGCACGATCTTCTTTTTTCATTAACTTCTGCAATATTCTTTACTAATTTCCACTTTGTCGAACACCACCTCTCTTCTTCTAGATCTCATTTCTCATTCTTAACCGAAACTCAGGTA
>SEYY01021933.1:0-53753 GCA_009176605.1 Armadillidium nasatum
ATCCCTAATATATATATATATATATATATATATATATATATATATATATATATATATATATATATATATATATATATATATATATATATATATATATATATATATATATGTTATTAATATTTCTGGTCATTACTCAATATGGAAGCAAAAGAAGCAGTTGATAAATTCTATTTTAATGTTAGAGAGCCCTATAGTTATGGAGGTTTTTCTAAATTTGCCTCCCGGTTTCCAGATATTGATAAAAAAGAAATAAAATATTACTTAGAAGGTGAAGAAGCATTTACTTTGCATAAACCAGTACGTAAAAAATTTAAAACACGGAAAACTCTAGCCTATCATGTTGATAATATTTGGCAAATAGATTTAACAGATATGAATAAATATAAAGTATATAATGATGGTTTCCAATATATATTATTCGTGATTGATGTTTTTTCCCGATTCTTATTCATGAAAGCATTAAAAGATAAAAAATCAAAGACTGTAACTGAAGCAGTAAGAGATATTATAAAAGAGACTAACAGATGTCCTTCTATCATACATTCTGATCAAGGTACAGAGTTTCTCGGGCCCGAGTTTCAAGAGCTTGTGTCTGATTATGACATTGGGTACTATAACACTTTTTCTCCTAATAAGGCGTCTATAGTAGAACGCGTGCAAAGAACTATAAAGGAAAGGATGCATAGATACTTTACTAAGATGAACACGTTTAAATATATTGATATTTTACAAGACTTGGCCTACTCTTACAATAGATCGTATCATAGAACAATTAAGAAAACACTTTTAGAGATGATTAAAACAAAACCTTCACCTGATCAACGGGATGTCCGTAAAATAAAAGAAAATACAGGTATTAAAGTTGATGACTATGTAAGAGTATCAAGAACTACAGGTAATTTCCGGAAGGGGTATGAGGCAGGATGGTCAAAAGAAGTTTTTAAAATAGATTCTATTAGAGAGTTTCCTAGAGATGGGTTAAAATTATATTACCTAAAGGATCTAGATGGTGAACAAATAAAAGAGGGTTTTATAAACAAGAAGTTCAAAAAATTAGATTTGATGACAAGAGTAATTTATATAAAATTGAAAAAATATTAGGCTTTAAAGGTAAAGGAAAAAATAAACAGTATCTTGTGAAATGGATAGGTTATCCTGATAAATTTAATAGTTATATAAAAGCGAGTGATGTTAAAAAATGTTAACATTCTTAACATTCATCATGGAGAGTGAAGATCACTTTTAACTAACGCTACCGTCCTCAGCTTCTATGGACTTACATCCTGACAATAAGATATCAGACTTTACTACTGAATTGCTGCAAAATGTTCAGCTTGAAAGGGAGAGGTATGAAATAGGGTTATGCGAAATGATTTTAGATGTAGATGTTGAAAATGTAACTTCCGAGTACTCAGCATTCATAATATCAAGAAACTCTAAATTTGTTAAAGAAGGTTTGAACATCAAGGACGTTGTGGGTTTAGGTGTGGCGAGTCGGGGGGATATTAATTTCTATTGGGAAGCGTTTTCGGTAGACAGAGGAAAATACAATTCCCTCGATGAGTTGTTTGGATATTTTAACACTAAATTTTCATCAAGCCGAATGTGTACTGATTTGTATTTCCATGTTAAAAAAGTACCTAACGTAAATTATGAAATCGTAACTTTAAAATCAATCATGCCTACCAATTTGAAAAATGAAAGGTTATTCACTTTCCACCGTGCCCATTGGATGCGTCAATGTATTTATATCCCTGATATATCTTTAGAAGATGTAAAACGAATCGATCCTTCATTCCGCTCTACATTACAGGCATATACGAGATATAGCCCTGCTGTTAAAGAGTATCTCGAACGCAGCGTGGCAAAGGCTGAAGCTGAAGACTCTATACAACTTATATGTACCTCATCAGATTTGTTAGAGACACCTGGTGCAGCATATGTATATTCTGATATTGTAGAACATCAATACGTCGGAAATATAAAGGCACCCCTCTTAAGAGTAATTCATCTCCCTCCTGGTCAGAAATTCGTATCATTTCCTAGTGTACATTATTTACCATTGAGCAAATCTCAGTTTGGATCAATTCGTGTGTATATAAGAGACGTTGAAGGCAAAGCTTTCCCATTCACTGATGGGACAGCGTTGTGTAAACTACACATAAGAAGGAAGAAGTCCTTTGACTTGCACACTTTTAAACGCCGTGTATCGGGTCACGTTGGCCATTAGCGAAAACATCTGCAATATCCCCAACTCTGGTGGAATTTGGTGGGCCTTCGGCCTTTGCCCACCAGAGGAGACATAAAATATATATATATATATATATATATATATATATATATATATATATATATATATATATATATATATATATATATATATATATATATATATATATATATGGGCTCAAAGGAAATCACAGTGCTTTTTCCTTGCAGCCCCTTTTCAGAGAACTAGACAGTCACAATATTATTATTACTATTATTATTGAATTTAGAAGTATATAACCTACTTTTAAACTTTAAACCTGTAAATGTACCATTTCCTGAATAATTATTATTATTATTATTATTATTATTATTATTATTATTATTATTATTATTATTATTATTATTATTATTATTATTATTATTAATATTATTAGTTTACATGATGTACTACTCGAATACGGCAAAGGAGGAGCAGACGCAACAGAAGCTACTCTGGTAACCGAAGCAGTGGAAAAATGTTTATGTCCTCCTGGTTCGTATTTTTAAATCTTACATTATTTTACTAATTTTATATATATATATATATATATATATATATATATATATATATATATATATATATATATATATATATATATATATATATATATATATATATATATATATATATATATATATATATATATATATCTTCTCTTCATCTCTCTTGAAGGATTTTCACCCTGTCAGTGGAACCAACATTTTTCTTCAAGAGCTCTTAAAAGTCCTACCAGAGCCCTCTCAAATATCATGTTTTTCTGCTTAATAGTTTCAGTGCTAGTCCTTGAGTTTTATTTACTCTCTCAGCTAGAGTTTTCTCCCTTTCATTTGGACTAGCATCGTTTTCCATCTAATCTCTAAAATCTCTCTCCTAGAATTCTCCAAAAGATCATACTTCTCGAACATTTAGTTTCCTATGCTGTTCTTGAAGAAGTTGCAAAACGTTAGCAGAGTAATCACAGGGCCGGGTGGCTATAGGCTTGTCTCCCTTATATATATATATATATATATATATATATATATATATATATATATATATATATATATATATATATATATATATATATATATATATATATATATATATATATATATATATATAAGTTAGTGCATCTCCCTACCCGTATCCCTGACCTTCTTGGTGATGAACCTAACATACTAGATCTTTTCCTAACTTCTTCAGCAGGAACGGCCCCCTCCTTCTGCAAGACGTTTCTAGCATTTCGATGCCACTAACTGATCTGACTTGCGGTTGTACTTTTCTGATTTTCCATGGAATGATTACTGTTTCCGTGGGAGGGGTTCCTCGGAGTGTGCAGAGAGCATAACCGAGGTGATTCTTTTTGGCATGGAGGCGTACATTCCATTTTCTTTCCTTTCTGCTAAACCTAACAAACTTTGGTTTAACTCTGCTTGTTCTCGTGCTATCCGCCGCAGGGATGCTGACTTCAGGGATTACCGTCGTCTTCAAACTCCAGAAACTCACGCAACTTATATTTCATCCCGTAATCGTGCAAAATCTATTGTTCGAGATACCAAAAACTCTTTTCTCCAACGCAAATGCAATAATCTGAAAGCTGAACTCTGCGCTCAAATTTTTGCTTCTAATTCAATCTTAGACGATTCCGGAGCTGTTCCTACTCCTTCAACCTCCTCCAACTCATTTATGCCTAAAATTGTAATTTTTTCTAATTGTCCTGCAGGGGTCGTTTTTTTTATTATTATTATTGTTATTATTATTATTATTGTCATTTTCTATTTTTTTTTTTTTTTGTGTTCTACTTTATTTTAGTTCTTAGGACACCCCCTCCTTGAATATGGCTTTGCCCGTGAGTGGTGGTGATGTGTAAATATATATATATATATATATATATATATATATATATATATATATATATATATATATATATATATATATATATATATATATATATATATATATATATATATATATAAAATACAGCATGAAATCAAAATAATATTATTTGAATGTAGTTAACATTAATCTAAACATAATCGACGTTTCGCTCTATTACTAAGATTATTTTCAAGATGGCTGCAAAGAGTAAAAATAATACATCAATATCAAAGGAAAAACAATAAAAATAACACATTAATGTAAAAAAATAAAATAAAAATATGAAAAAAAAAACAATATATAATAAAAGGTTATGACAATTATTGAACAATGTGACACGGCAGAGACGAAAACGAAAACTGTAATGGTGAGAATTATTTGTGAACGAAAAGGTGAAACCTATGGTCATGCACACACTTATGTATTAACATAAAATAGAGTGAACTAACGATCATTTGACCAAAGCACATGCAAATCATGAATTAAGCACACATATGCAAGCAAACAAACTACATTCCAGAATGACTACAACATGCATACATGCAATCAATGGAAACATATGTATGCAGACACAAACAAACGAAGATACACAAATATAAACATATGCGCAGATCCATAGATTCACATCCTCATATATACATTGTATATATCGATACATACATAAGTATACACCTGCAAAACATAAATAGACACAAAAAAGACACACACATACATGTACAATATACACCCATGTATGCAAACAAAAACAATATATATATATATATATATATATATATATATATATATATATATATATATATATATATATATATATATATATATATATATATATATATATATATATATATATATATATATATATATATATATATATATATATATATATATATATATATATATATATATATATATATATATATATATATATATATATATATATATATATATATATATATATATATATATATATATATATATATATATATATATATATATATATATATATATATATATATATATATATATATGAAAGCTGCCATGCTATATATATATATAGTATTGAAAAGGAGTTTTTATTTAGTTTAATTATTGTGCAGTAGATATATCCATTGTGAGTCACTAATTCGAAAGGTTAAATTTGATGACCATTGACCTGATGTTTTAAAATCCGAAACTGAATTTTACTCTTGATAGGAAAGTGAATGATATCTACTAGATTAAATTTCTAAAGTCCTTAGCTGTGAGTTTTTCCTGCATGAAATTCCTTTATAACCACCAATGCATACTTGCATTTCGTAAAACATATGGATGTTCCTAACCTACATTTAGTATAGAAATATTTAAAAGTATGGATAAGCGAGTAAGGCATGAAAGGATACCTTTATATGTAAAAATAATACTAGAGAATTTGACTAAAGGAAAAATTCAGTTCGAGCAAACTTTATATGCTCTTTGCAAGCATAAATTTTAAATTTATCAGAGCAGTAATTAAAAAAATTTAGATCATGACCAAAATGTTTTAATTTTCGATAAATGTTGCAAATTCCACATGTAAAAACGATAAGGTGTATTATTTATAAATTCCCAAAACTCTACTGAATGTCTTTTTTCTTTAAGTAAAAAAAAATGTCATTTATGTACTAGCGAGAAAACGAGGTTTAAATTGATCTGGGTAATCATTTAAAAACTGTTTTTCAATAAAAAATATTGGCGAAGTCCTATCCAAAGGGAGAACCTATGGTCATACCAATTCCGAGAGTCTGTTTAAAAAACTTTTTCGTTAAAACAAAATAAGAATCTAAAACTGAAATTTTTTGAGAAAGTAGTAATTGTAATAATCTCATTTGAATGTTTCTGAAGTGAGTAACAACGAAATTTGTCTTGTAATTGAAAACGCATTATCTAAAATAGATGAAACCGGAACCGAAATTGGAATCAGAATTATAAATTAGAAACCAGAGTCGGATTGTCTTTTAATAGATTCCGCAGCCTATTCATCCAAAACATAAATGACCTTTATTGAACTTCTGTTGGTTGGAAAGAAACTAGAAGATGAGATTTTTCAAAAGGTGATCTGTTAAAGTAAATCTTTTTAGTGTAGTTTAATTAACAACCCATTTGAAGTAAATAAAACACTTTCTAATATAACATGTTTACTTATAGAGAAAAGGAAAAAATATCACAGGCTATATGTTACATACTATTGTTTAGTAACTACAAAAAGAGGATGGCCAAGTTGCCAGATTATTCTTTACATGATACATAGTAGCTAAATAAAAAAAATGCTCTATAAAAATAATGAATAAACAATATTTTCTTCAACACTCTCCCTTATTGTTTATTCTATAAAGGCTAGTCCATTCCTAATTTTTCATTCAGGATCATGAGTCTTGGCTTGTGTAGTGGCTTTGTGAGTCCATCTGCAAGTTGATTTTCACTGCTAACCTTGAGTACCTCAATTTCATCATTCTGAACTTTTTCTCTGACAAAGAAATGGCGTACCTTTATATGTTTAGTTCTTTTGTGAAATTCTGGATTCTTGCTGAGTTTGATTGCTGCTTCATTGTCAATCCAAAGAGTGGGCTTCTTGTAAACTTTTGTGATCTCTCCTAGAAGTCGATGAATCCAAACAATTTCCTTTGTTGCCTTCACTAGCTGCCATAATTTCAGCTTCTGTTGTTGAAATTGCAACTGAGCTTTGTTTCTGACTAGTCCATGAAATTGCACCTCCAGCATATAGACATACAATTCCAGTTGTTGAATGTCCTGTTTTCTGGTCTCCAGCATGATCTGCATCACTGTATCCTTCTAGATGATTCTGTTCACTATTACTTCTATATATGATACCTTTTTCCAGAGTACCTTTCAAGTATCTAAATACTCTTTTAACTTTTGTAATATCTTCTTTTGATGGATTATCTACACTTCTGGCAAGATAACTGACAGTAAAAGCAATATCTGGTCTTGTTCCTGTTGCTAGATATAGAAGAGCTCCTATAGCTGATCTGTAAGGGAAACTCTCCCTGGTTTCAATGTCATGTGTAACTTTATCTTTTATAATTGGAGTTGACACAGCATTACAATTTTCCATACCAAATTCTTTTACTATTTTCTTTGTGTAATATGATTGACTGATTTTCTTTGTACCATCACTTCTTGATTCAATTTCAATTCCTAAAAAATAAGTTGCAGGTTTATATGTAATTTTAAATTCTTTCTTTAATTCTTCTAAAAAGTTTTGTGATTCTTCATGACTTGTTGATGCTACTAGTCCATCATCAACATACAATGCAAGTAATATTTTATGTCCATTCTGGTCTCTTATATATAGACATGGGTCAGCTGTACTTCTTACAAAATTCAGTTTTGAAAGGAATTTTCCAAATCTTTCATTCCAACATCTGGGTGCTTGCTTAAGACCATACAAACTGCGTTTCAATTTGCATACTTTGGTTGTCCCATCTTCAAAACCTTCAGGTTGTTTCATATATATTTCTTCTAATAAGTTTCCATAAAGAAATGCTGTTGATACATCAAACTGCATCAAGAACATATTTTCTTTAGCTGCTACACTTATTAATGTTCTCACAGTACTCTTTATTTGCTACTGGACTAAATGTTTGTTCATAATCAATACCTTTGCTTTGACTATAACCTTTTGCAACTAATCTTGCTTTAAATTTGTCAATTGTTCCATCTGAGTTTTCTTTTATTTTGTAAACCCATTTACTTGCAATTGCTTTTCTTCCTGGTGGCAATTCAACTAGTTCCCATGTTTGGTTTTCTCTTCAATGATTGCAATTCATTTTTCATTGAATTAATCCAATTTTTCTTTTGTTTACTTTCCATAGCTTCACTATAATTTTCTGGTTCTTTCATATCTTCTGATAAATACATACTGTAATCATCAAATCTTGATGGTTTTGTAATTGTTGATCTATTTCTTAATATTCTTGTATTTATAGTGCTATCCTGTTCTATAATTTCTTCTGTTTCTGAATCAGATACTATTTCTGTATCAGATTCTGTTTCTGAATCAGATTCTATTTCTGTATCAGATTCTATTTCTGTATCAGATTCTGTTTCTGTATGAAATGGATTTAACCTAATTTCATAATTGCTATCTTCCAATTTTGTGTTTTCTTCACTTAATATTGGAGGGGAAAGTTCTTCTTTTTCAAAAATTACATCTCTACTTCTGAATGTTGAGTTATTTTTCAGATCAAAAATTCTATAACTTTCATCACTTTCATATCCAATTAACACACCTGATCTGGCCTTTGGGTCCAGTTTTCTTCTTTTTTGATCTGGAATCCAACCACTGCATGGAGTTCCAATTATGCGTAAATGTTTAATTCTTGGTTTTCTATCATACCATATTTCATAAGGTGTTTTCTCATCAATTGATGATTTTCCAGTCCTGTTAAGAATATATGCTGCTGTGTTAATTAATTCTGCCCAACACTTTTGTGGAAATTTTGCTTTTGAATACATAAGAGATCTGGCTACTTCAACTAACGTTCTATTTTCTTTTTCTGCACCTCCATTCTGTTGTGAAGTGTATGGAGTTGTTAGCCTTTGTCTCACACCATATTTCTGTAAGAGTTTTCTTATAGATTGATTATTAAATTCTAAAGCATTATCACTCAGGAATTCTTTGAATGGGTGCCCCTGTACTCTTGCTTCTGTGAGTATCTGCTTTAGCTTTTCTATAACTTCTGATTTTTCTTTAATAAAATATACAAATCTCATCTTTGAAAAATCATCTTTGAAGCATACAAAATATCTATAACCTGAATAAGATGTCACTTGAAATGGTCCACATACATCTGCATATAACAATTCTCCTTTTTTTCGAGCTGTTGGCCTTTTACCAAACTTCTGACGATGCATTTTTCCATTTATACATCCTGAACAATTTTTGTCATCAAGGCAAGTTTCAATGTTTAGCTCTCTTTTGATCAAGTTTCTTATGTGTCGTCTATCCTGATGTCCCATTCTTTCATGATATAGCTGCAGCTTATCCTTTTCTTCTAGGACATTTACTTCTGGTGGTGAAATTTCTGCTTTCATTGTAACTTTGAATAGGCCTTCATTTGGTCTACGATAGCCACAAAAATAGTTTTTTTCATCTACCATAAAACTACATTTGGTAGGTCCAGAAATAAATTTGCTACATGGATGTTTATCATGTGCTGCTAATACTGAGAATAAATTTTTCTTAATATCAGGAACATGCCAAACATCATTCAAAAATAATTGAGATATTTTTCCATTTACTAATGATTTTACCTCAATTAATCCATGTCCTAACACATTTGCTTCCTGACCATTTGCTGACTTAACTTTGACGATATTATTAAACTCATTATAAGTTTTAAAGTAACTTCGCTCATTTGTTATATGTTTTGTAGCTCCATTATCAAAATACCAATTTTCTTTATCATCTTCTTCAGAAATAAATACTGTATCATCTACAGCTAGCGTAAAAACATTATTTTCTGTATTATTTTTCAGATTACTCATATTTCCAGGCTTTACTCTTCTTTCTGACTTTGTTTGCTTTTCTGGTTTACCATCTGCAATCCATTTTCTGCAATCTTGGAATCCAGTGACCTTTTTTGTTGGCAATAATGGCATGGATATTTCTGACATTTATCCATTGTTTTGCTTTCTCTATGATTTTTCTTTATCATCACAAGAGCTTCATGATTTACTAATTCAGCCTTTGATGCCATTTTATTTGCTTCTGTGCATAGCCAATTTACCAAATTATCTATGTTTCTTTCTTTATTATTAGTATGTACCATAAGCCAAGTAGTTTGAAAGTTTGAATATTCTTTTGGTAGAATTTCAAAAATTTTGCAAATAAGAAATATCTGTGGTAATGCACTTTCCTTCTTCTCTTGAAGTTTCACAATTTCTTCTTGAAGACTACTCCAAAGCTGTCTTATTGAAGATAAATTACCAGCCATATCCAATTTCTCATTCCATTTGTGGGCAAAGAAATTTGAACAAATATCATAGACTTTGTTCTCCTCAACACCAGCAAAGAGATTATGAAGTTCCTTCCATACTTCATCTGCTTTCATCAGATTTCTTATCTGAGCTCTAACATTTTGGCTAAGGGTTGAAACTAACAAAAACATTACATCTGATTGTGTTTTGTTGAATTTTTCTAATTTCTTTCTGTACACATTTCTTTCTTCAACTGTGGCTGTACTTTTGGGTTCTTGTGGTTTTTCTAATTTTCCATTGATTGCTTCTGTTGCATCTGGAATACCACTTAGCTTTATCTGTATAAGATATTTCCAATCATCCCAATTTCTTTTGCCATGTAAAGGTTCAATTTTGTGTACTAGGCCTAATTCTTCCATTCTCTTTATCTTACTTCAAACTGGGCTTGCTAATAAGAAAACTAACTTCTAACTACGGACTGCTGCCATGTTAAAGTAAATCTTTTTAGTGTAGTTTAATTAACAACCCATTTGAAGTAAATAAAACACTTTCTAATATAACATGTTTACTTATAGAGAAAAGGAAAAATATCACAGGCTATATGTTACATACTATTGTTTAGTAACTACAAAAAGAGGATGGCCAAGTTGCCAGATTATTCTTTACATACATAGTAGCTAAATAAAAAAATGCTCTATAAAATAATGAATAAACAATATTTTCTTCAACATGATCAATATGTATGTAAGGTTTTCAGTCTTATATCTCAAAGCGGCGATATTTTAATGAAAGGGAAGTTCAGTATTTGTTTTCTAAAATGCAGATTTTAGAAAGAATGAATATATTTTGAATAACAATTGCATGCCTGTCTTTCTCTTTTTTTTCCCTGAACAAAGAAATTATATGATTGAAGTTTTAAAAAATATAAAAAAAATAAAAAATTGAGAGAGAAAATCTAATTTCTTTATTAAAAATAATTTATTTGTCTATGGTCTTATGTTTTAAAACTTTATAAAAATTTGATAACTTTTCGTTGGTACAAAATCTTATTTTGAATTCTGAATAATACCGACATTGTTATAAAGCAACTTTAATATTTTTTCACAATTACTTTATTAAATAATATTGTTTTCTTTATAGGTTATGCGGGATTGTCCTGTGAATCATGTGAGCTTGGGTATCGTCGTGTAAATAATATAATTGTTAATGGGAAATGTGTTCTATGTCAATGCAATGGCCACGTTGAGAAGTGCGATGCTTTTACCGGAAAATGCGGGGTAATTTTTTAAATTTCCTTTTAATGAAAATTAATGTTTAAATTTAAAAATAGACTTTTTTGTGATTTTTATTTTAGTTAATTTCTCTATTTTTAAATTTTGGTTTAAGTATTATTGTACTTCTTATCACTTATTAATTCAAAAGATTTTATTGCAGCAGTGCCTTCATAACACCGTCGGAGAAAATTGTGAAATGTGTGCTGCAGGTTACTATGGTGATGCAACTAATGGAACTCCAGATGATTGTAAAACATGCCATTGTCCTTTACCACTTGGAGAAAATGAATTCATTCCTAAATGCATTTACGATTTGAAGACTAGAAGTGTTCAATGTCTCTGCCCAAGAGGATACGAAGGCCAAAGATGCGAAAGGTAAAAATTTGTCTTAATCTTGTAAATTTAAAATTTGTTTTATATTTTTTCCAAATTATATTTTTAAATTAACATTCAAGTGAGGAATAAATTAAGATATGCTATTTCAGTCAGTGATTTTTTGGTTGCTACTGCTGAACATTTACAGATGTTTGTTTTTTTTTAAATTAAGGAGTAATTTCCAACAATTAGTAAGAAAAGTAGTAAAATTTTAGAATTTTTGCAACAAATTAATTTTCATTCAAAGGAGACATATATCCCCTCAATACATACATTTACGAAAAAAAAATTATTAATACAGAGTAAACTTCACACTTGCTTTTTAAGTGATTGTATTCAAATTATTACTAAGCTGGGGTAATTAAAAAACTGGGATATCTTTCTTATTATATTAATATTTAAAAAATACAGAATACATGCAATAATCGTAGGGGCCTAAATTAAATCCCGCACACAAAGTTTTTGATGTTATTTAAAACTGTATTGTCTTACCTTTGTTTTCTGATCTTCAGTTTTAATTTTATTTTCCTTATTACTTGGTATTTAAACAATACAACAGTTTGTATTTTTGTTTACAAGGCCATAGAATTACATTTAATATAAGCCAAAGTCGCCACGTTTTATTTCTATCGTTTATACAGTAGGTCTCTGATTAAGCGGGATCGTGGGCATTGTTGCGAATTTTCTGACTAAAATTCCAACCAAACATTGGCTTTTTAACTCTAGGGATATAAGTGAGTGGCTTTGCGGGGGTTTTACCCATCTTTGTGGCCGAGAACACACAAATTCAATTTTTTTAATATTAATATATAATTATATAAATTTAATTATTGTATCTTCTTTAGGATGCATATTTTACCAAAAAGCCATCTTTAAGGACAGTTCAAAAATTTACCGTACTCATTTTTTTTCCTTTTTCCTTGGCTTATAATTTTTCATAAAGTTCATTTGCCACATTTTTAATAATAGATTCGTGCTCAGAAAGTTGCTACCTTTCGATTGATATGTCACAACCCCCATTCCATATATATATATATATATATATATATATATATATATATATATATATATATATATATATATATATATATATATATATATATATATATGTTCTGGGGTCCTTCCAAATTTACATATCTCCATTTAAAGTTTATTTTCTCGTGGTTAGATATATTTTATCGTTCCTTTTGTTGAATTTTATTGTTCTTGACTCGTCAGAACACTTTAGGTTCAATGTTTGAGCCTAATTAATTGATTAATTATGCCTAATAAACTTTATTATATTATTAGGCTTTTTTATATGAAAACCTCTATTTCCGTGGAAATAGAGTTCTAACTGTTTTCAAATTTGCACAATAGTTTCTCTGTGTTACAGATGTTCTATTTTTTTTATTGTTTTTCTTAAATCTCAATTAATTATTTAATAATTGATTATTCTTTATTTTTTATGGCTTATTTTTATATCTTTGCCACCACTGTTCCAATTGGTTTCAAATTTGGATAGTTTGTTCTGTGCATCTCATAGATCAGTCGTGCAAATCAATCGTGCAAAATCTATACTCCACAACACTAAAAACTCTAAAAACTGGTTTCTTCGTTGAAAATGCAGTAATCTTTCTGGTCAAATCTAACTTTCTTCCTCTTTCCATCCTCTAGTATCTTCCGACGACACGACTGCCCTTTTGACTCCTTCTAAAGCTGAACTCATCGCTCAAACTTTTACCTCTAACTCTAACTTAAACGATTCCGGAGCTATTCCCCCTTCTTCAACTCATTTTTGCCTACAATTGTAATTTCTACTAAGGATGTCATTTCTGCTCTCTCAGAGCTTGACATTAAGAAGACGTACGGTCTTGATGGTATCCCTCCTGTGGTTCTCAAAATTTGTGTTTCTGAGCTTCCGCCATTTCTTGGTAAACTATTTCGTCTCTGTATTTTACTTCAACCTTCCGTTCTTGCTGGAAACGTGTGCTCATTCAGTCTGTGCCAAAGAAGAGGGACCACTTGCAACCCTCTAACTACCTTCCCATTTCTTTAACCTCTGTTCTTTCTAAAGTTTTCGAATCTACCCTTAACAAGAAGATCTGGAAACATCTTAATTCTTTAATTCTTATCTCTGATCGCCAGTTTGACATTCGTAAGAAACGCTCCACTGGTGATCTTCATTCCCTTCTCTCTGACTCTTGGTCTTCCTCTCTACGACATTTTAGTGAATCATTTGCTATCGCGTTGGACATTTCGAAAGCCTGCCATAGGATCTGGTACAAATCTTTGATTTCTAAACTTACCACTTTCGAAATTATACTTCTATCTCTGGTCTTTCCTCTTATATTCTTTCCGGTCGTTCTATAGCTGCTGTTGTAAACGACAACCGTTCATTCTTTAAATCTATTAATAGTGGTGTTCCTCAGTATTTTGTTCTATCCCAAACCCTTTTCTCACTTTTCATAAATGATCTCTTTATTACTTCATTACCAATCTACTCCTATGATGATGACCAAACCCTTCATTACTCCTTTCAGTTTGAAAGACGATCCCTGCTAGCAACAGTTAATTGAGGCTAGAATGGTGTCATTGGAGCCACTGACATCTGACCTCTGACCTTTCTTACATTTCAAGTTGTGGCAGAGGAAACATAGTTGTTTTCAATGCCTTAAAAACTCAGTTCCTCCATATCTTTACTCGACACAACCTTCCACACAACTAGAACATCTTCGCAAACGCACAACTCAAGCCTTCATCTGTCCTTAATATTCTCAGTGTTTCTTTCTCTAGTGATTTTTCTTGGAAGGATTACATTGCTTCACTTTCTAAACCAGCTTCTAAGAGGTTGGGTGTTCTGTCGTGCCTTCGTGATTTTTTTTACGCCACTCGAGTTGCTTGCTCTTTATATGAGTGTTGTTCTCTTATGTATGGAGTACGCTTCACACATCTGGGGTGGTAAAACTCACTCAGCTCTCCTTGACAAGGTGGAGTCTATAACTTTTCGTTTTAACAATTCTTCCGCACTAATTAATTCTCTCCAATCTCTTTCTTCTCGTCAAACTGTTGTGTAACCCACTCTACACTATAACTAGTACAATGGACACGCTTTTGAACTCTCCCGTTGCATTTCTCTTACATTGAGAGGGGCTCGTGCAACACGCCTTTCGACACAGTCTTATCCTTTCTCTATCCTACTGTCTGACCTCAGACTTAACCGCTATGCCTAATCTTATATGTACTCTACTGGTAAAGTTTGGAATACACTCCCTTTATCTGTTTTCTCAACTCCTCTTAACTTGCACAATTTCAAGCGCCGTGTATCGGGGCATGTCAGCGTTTAAAGATTAGGTTCCGGTATTGCCCCAACTTTGGTAGAAATAAGTAGGCCTCTCTTTTTACCCACCAGAGGAGATATAATAAATAAATATATATATATATGTATATATATATATATATATATATATATATATATATATATATATATATATATATATATATATATATATATATATATATATATATATATATATATATATATATATATATATATATATATATATATATATATATATATATATATATATATATATATATATATATATATATATATATATATATATATATATATATATATATATATATATATATATATATATATATACTATATATATATATATATATATATATATATATATATATATATATATATATATATATATATATATATATATATATATATATATATATATATATATATATATATATATATATATATATATATATATATATATATATATATATATATATATATATATATATATATATATATATATATATATATATATATATATATATATATATATATATATATATATATATATATATATATATATATATATATATATATATATATATATATATATATATATATATATATATATATATATATATATATATATATATATATATATATATATATATATATATATATATATATATATATATATATATATATATATATATATATATATGTAGGCAAGATAAGAAGTGGTTAAAGAGGTGATAAGAAGTTTTGAAGAAAAGCTAAAAGAGGCGAATTGAGCGTGAATATGAAAAACAAAACTGTTAATAGCTAGTAGGGAGGAGGAGTCAAGTGCATGGCAAGGAGGTTGAGGGTGATTGAGAGATGTGAGTATTTTGGGGAGAGTATCCACAAGGGAATGAGGAAATACGCTGGAAATCACCAACTGGATAGAGAAATACGGAAGAGTGGTGAGGGAGTTGTACCCAATCTTGGCCGACAAAAGAATGGACATAGGAGTAAAGAAAATAATTTTTGAAAGTACTCTGACCCCAATTTTGTTATATGGGGTGGAGACTTGGAGTACGACAAGAAGAGAAGAAAGCAGAATTCGAGCAGCAGAGATGAGTGTGCTGCGGTTGATGGTTGTAAGAACCAGGATGAAGAGTATAAGAAGGGAAAGAATTAGAGAAAGGATATGGGTTGGACTAAAAATTCAAAAGATAAAGGCAGCAGGACTGAGATGGTTGGGACACGTGTGGAGGATGCCGGAGGGAAGAGCTGCTAGAAGGAGTTGAGAATGGACTCCAAGAAGAAGACCAAAAGCGTGACCCAGGAAGATATGGATGAAATCAGTTGGGGATTCACTGAGGCGACATCAGCTGCCTACGGCGGAACAGCTGATGGAAGATGGAATTATTTACTACAGATATAGATGGAGACGAATGCTGGTCCTGCTAACCGGATCCTAAGCCTTACTGAGATCGTTATATATATATATATATATATATATATATATATATATATATATATATATATATATATATATATATATATATATATATATATATATATATATATATATATATATATTTTTTTTTTTCTTAAAAGTTCAGAATTAGTATTGGTATGGGTATCGGTCAAGTTGAAAGTCTTGGTATCCGTAAAAGATTTTTTATCGCTCTATCTCTAATATATATATATATATATATATATATATATATATATATATATATATATATATATATATATATATATATATATATATATATATATATATATATATATATATATATATATATATTATAATAATATATTATATATATATATATATATATATATATATATATATATATATATATATATATATATATATATATATATATATATATATATATATATATATATATATATATATATATATATATATATATATATATATATATATATATATATATATATATATATATATATATATATATATATATATATATATATATATATATATATATATATATATATATATATATATATATATATATATATATATATATATATATATATATATATATATATATATATATATATATATATATATATATATATATATATATATATATATATATATATATATATATATATATATATATATATATATATATATTTCAAGGTGTACAGACGGATATTTTGGAAATCCATTGGTTCGTGGTAATCCATGTAGGCCGTGCAATTGTAGTGGAAACGTCGATCCTCTTGCTTTAGGTAATTGTGATAAATTCACTGGTCGCTGTCTTCAATGTCTTGGAAACACGGCTGGATTCAACTGTGAAAGATGTAAAGAGAATCATTTTGGTGAACCAGAGCGGTAAATCTAATATTTTTTTTATTTAATGTAAATATATATATATTTTTTTATTTTTTTTTATATGTCCTCCGGTGAGCAAATGCCGGAGGCCTACCAAATTCCACTGGAGTTGGGAAAAATCTTATCTTGGTCATAGGAAGCCAACATGTCCAGATACACGGCATTTGAAAGTATGCAAATCAAAGGAAGTTGGGGAATCAGATAAAGGGAGTGTGTTCCAGACTTTATCAGTAGAATATATGTAAGATTTAGCATAGCGGTTAATGATAGGGTCTTAGAATTGGAAAGATTAAGGATTAGACTGTGTAGAAAAGCGTGTCGCACGAGCTCTTCTCCATGGAGGAGGTATGCTACGAGAGAGTTCAGAAGAACAGTGTCCATTGTAATAGCGATAGTAAAGAGATAGTGACGCAACAATTCGACGGGCAGGAAGATATTGGAGAGAGTTAGTAAGAGTTTGAGACGGAAAGCCCAAGAGTCCACCTTCTCAAAAAGAGTTGCATGAGTGGAATATGAGAAGCATACTCCATACAGGGGCGAACAACACCCCTTTAGAGAGCAAGCAACTGGAGTGGCGTAAAAAAAAACACTAATTCGCCTCAGAACACTCAACTTTTAGAAGCTTGTTTAGAAAGAGAAGCAATTTGATCTTTTCAAGAAAGAACACGAGAAAAGGATACGCCCAGAATATTAAGAACAGATGAAGGCTTGAGTTGTATGTTTTCGAATAAGACATCATAGTTGTGTTAAAGATCGTGTCGAGTGGAGACATGGAGGAAATCAGTTTTTGAGGCATTGAAAACAACCGTGTTTTCTCTGCCCTAAATTGAAATACGTCAAAGATCAGAGTAAGGTTGGCCGAGCTCCGGAATTTTCCGCACCGCACCAGCTGTCATTCACTGCGCACCACACCACACCGCACCGGAAGTAAAATGCAGTGTACCGCACCGCACCACACTGCACCGACATATACAATTGAAACACACACACACATATATATATATATATATATATATATATATATATATATATATATATATATATATATATATATATATATATATATATATATATATATATATATGGTGTTTCTTAACTACACGGCATTATTTTAGGTATGGGTCCCCTACAATATTAAAAACAATAAAGGTCATTTAAACATATGGCACAAAATACTTCATTAACGTGATATTGGGTCATACAGTTATGTATTTCGCAGGACATCATTTACAGTAACTTTTCAAAGTGTCCTCCATCTTCTTGAATGCAGCATTCTGCACGACGTATCCATGCTTCTCTGGCACCTCAAATAGCATCAGGATGACGTCTGATAGTTGTTGCGGCAACCTCGATCCTATTTTGTAGCTCTTTTTGCGTTTCCACAGACGTAGAATAAACCGTAGACTTCATCCAGCCCCGCAGAAAGTAATAAAATGGCGTTAAATCAAGGGATCGTAGTGAGCATTTAACAAGACCGTTGCGCCCTACCCATCTGTGACATTATGCGAATAGTGCGCCGGTGCACCGTCATGCATAAACCACATCCTCAGCCTATTGGCAATCTGAATATCATGTAGAAGCTCAGTTAGATTATGCTGTAAAAACTTTAGGTAAGAAACTCCTTAAAGCCTAGGTGGCAAAAAGAACGGGGCGACTAAATTGTCGCCTAGAAGACCACACCAGACATTTATTAAAAAGGTATGTTGGTAATGTTTAGTAGCAGTCATTTGAGGGTTTTCATGATCCCAGGTATGGATGTTTCGATAATTAGTAATCCCATTTCTGGTAAAGCAGGATTCATCAGTAACGAGCATGCGGATTAGGAAGTTAGGATCTTGTGTGCATTTTCGAATTAACCACTGGGAGAAAGTATGCGCTTGTTATAATCATGTGGTAGCAGTTCTTGCACAGAGGTAACGTGATATGGGTACAGTTGTTGTTCACGCAATGGTCGCCATATGCTGGTAGAGGACACATCGAAACGAAGAGACAATCTTCTGGTGCTAGTACAAGGAGATAACTGAACAGCATCGAGTATTTCTTCTTCAACGTTAGCGGTTCGCCTAATTCATTGTTGACCGGCGTTTACTCGTAGAGGGTTTAACGTCCCATTTTCCCTTAGGCGTCTTTCAATAGCCTCAAATGTTTTACGATTTGGTATTCTTCGGTTGGGATATTTTCACGATATCTTCGAACGGCTGCAAGACCATTGTTGATGTACCTTGCCATAAGTTAAAAGCATGTCTGTTTGTTCTGCAAATTTGAACACATTCGAGGTGTAACCCATGATAATCCACTTGAACCGACACACACAATTCTCTCACTCGTATAGGCACAGGACGAGACAATCTGATGAGTAACCTCCATCCACAGAGTCTAATACGGAATGACAGAAATGTACTACCCTTTTCAACAACTGAACGTATGTTAATGTTCAGAGAGATACATCTTTAACTTCTGATATCTCGCATATAAACTAATTTTGAACATGTTTATTTGAACTTTATTGTTTATATTGTAGTAGAGAACCTATACCTTAAATATTGTCGTGCAATTCCGAAACACACTGTATATATATATATATATATATATATATATATATATATATATATATATATATATATATATATATATATATATATATATATATATATATATATATATTATTATTTATTTCTTTATTTATTTTCAGTGGTCAGTGTGCAAAATGTGGATGTCATGAAACCGGTTCTTTATCCCATACATGCGAAGCTAAGACTGGACAATGCCAATGCAAGTCTCTTTATACTGGAAGACAATGTAATCTTTGCATCGTACGTATTTATCACATTAGTTTAACTTTTATATAAATTGACAGGTAAAGTGACCAATATATATTTCTTTTAGGTTCTGTTTGTCATTATATATATATATATATATATATATATATATATATATATATATATATATATATATATATATATATATATATATATATATATATATATATATATATATATATATATATATATAGGCCTTTATTAGGTCTCTGCCCGTGATTGATGACGTCAATTTTTAAAGGAAGCTAAAAATCAAATGAGTATTTTTCAAAATACATGACATCTTTGTATATATATATATATATATATATATATATATATATATATATATATATATATATATATATATATATATATATATATATATATATATATATATATATATATATATATATGCAAAAATAAGGCTTCTTGAAGAGGGCCTATAATGCTCTAGCTTTCTTCTACCATAGGGTTCGTAGACCTAGAGCTTACTTCGTTGCTTGTTTATAAAAAAAATTTAGTATTTCTCTTACCTTGCTCAGTTTTTATATTTTAATTATAATATTTGGAGTATTGAAATATTTATTCGTAGTAAATATTTTATTTTCTGTAAGTTATTTCATAATTTATTTATAAAATTACACCAATTTACAAAATGTGTTGGTTTTATAACCGGCTTTCGTTTCAAGAATGTGTTCTAGAATGCTCTCTCATATATCAATATATGTACGGCTTGAGCGATATTGATATAATCGATATCGTCCCTTTTATATCGATATTATTTTAATTAAATTATATTTACAAAAATCAATTATTATCAATACAATTATATTATATATATATATATATATATATATATATATATATATATATATATATATATATATATATATATATATATATATATATATATATATATATATATATATATATATATATATATATATATATATATATATCACAACTTTTCCCACAAACGAGGGGGGGGGGGTGTAGACTACCACAAGTCACAACATACCAGCATTCATCCCCTCACCACTCTTTTCCCTCCATTCCTGTCCTCCGTCAACCGCAAACCCTCCTCCCATCCCAGCCCCCTATCCCTCAATAGCTCCTTGATTCCACTTACTCAACCTCCCCTAAGTCTCCCCCAACCTCTTACACCTTCAACTTCTGACATAAATACCTTTTTGGCCAATCTCCCATCATTCATCCTACATACATGCCCAAACCACCTCAGCATGTTCTGTTCAGCTCTCTCAACCTACCTCTTCCCCATGCAAATTGCTCCTTTATTCTCACATTAATGACTCTATCCCTTCTACTTACACCACATACCGCTCTCAGAGCCTTTCATTTCGAAAACCTCAACCTTTTTTTCTTTTTCTCGCATTCAACCACCACACCTTGCTCCCATACATAACACCGGAACACAGCATCCATCAAACATTTTCTTCTTCACTTCTCTTGTCAACCTTCCTCTCTTCCAAATATCCCTCAAGCCTCCCAACACCTTCTCTCCTTCTCTTATTCTATACCCTACTTCATCCCAATCCCAAACATCTCCCCCCTCAAAGTTCACACCCAGATATTTAAAAGAATTAACACATTCCAATCTCTCCCTCCCCACCTTAATTAGCAATTCATCTCCCACACCTACAACCCTATCTACACTCTCCCCATTCTTCATCCATAACACTTTACTCTTTCCTGCGTTCACTCGTAAGCATAACTCATCACAACCTTTTACAAACTCATAAACCAAAACTTTTAAACCCCCTTGTGACTCAGACAAAAGTACAACATCATCAACATTCACATTCCATATATCTTGTTGATCCCTCATTCTCACCCCTTTACCCTCGCTTTCAATCAACCTCACTACTTTATCTATAAACAAATTAAACTATCCCGGAGACATAACACCCTGTCTAAATCCATTATTCACCTCAAAAAAAAGAAGTTTTCATTCTATTTATTCTCACAAAAGCTCTACTATTCCTATAAAGTGATTTAATGGCCTCAATTACTTTCTCCTCAATTTCTGACTCCCTCAAAACCTTCCACAGTTTATTCCTATCCACTCTATCATAAGCTTTCTCTAAGTCCATAAAACACGTATACACATCCTTCCTTTTTTCTCTCTTTTTTTCTTCATTCTTAAATTAAAAACCTGGTCCATACACCCTCTTCCTTCTCTAAAACCTTTTTCTTCACTTAACATTTCATTAATCCCTATCTTATTCAATAATATTCTACCATACTTTACCCACTATACTAAGGAAACTTATACCCCTATAGCTCCCACACTCAAATTCATCCCCCTTTCCCTTAAAAAAAGGGACCATACATTCATCTTGCCAATCTTGAGGAACCTTCCCCATTACAAAACATAAATTAAATAACCTCACTAACTAATTAACTACACTTACCCCCCCTTCCACTAACATCTCTCCACTTATCCCATCCAAACCTGTCGATTTACCCCTCTTCACTTTCCTCAGAGCTTTATCTATTTCTTCTCCTGTATCAATCTACCCATTTCTCACTCCAGCACCTCAACTTCCCTCCTTACCTCATTCACATTCAAGAGCTTACCAAAATACTCTACTCATCTAGCTCTAACCTCACTTTCCATCTGTCTTATTTCTCCATCTAACCCTTTTACTCCATCTCTCAATACCTCCCTTTTATTTCTAATCTTATTCACCTCCTTCCAAAACATCTTACTCCTTTCTCTAAACTCTCAACTATCTTATTACCCCATTTTTAATCTGCTCTTCCTTTCGCCCTCCTTACCTCCCCTTTGGCTACCCTTTTCTTTACTTTATATGAGTCCGAATCTTCTAAACTTTTTGTGCTCAAATATTTTTAAAACGCCTCTTTTTTTCCTTTACTACTATATTCACCTCCTCGCACCACCATCCACTTCCCTTTCTTTTACACTTTACTCCCACCCTCCTCACCCCACATACATTCCTTGTACTTTCTACCAATACCGCCTTAAATCTCCCCCACTCCTCCTCCACACCCCCTAAGACTCTTCCTCTTACCTCTTCCCAACCTATATTTAGCTCTCTTTTAAAATGTTCCCCTACTTCCCTTTCCTCCAGTCTTTCCACTCTCACAATCTCTACTCCCCTTCCCCGAACATCCAATCTTTCTCCATCCCTCTTTCACTCTAATTTTGGCTAGCACCAAAAAATGATCCGAAATTCCTCTAGCGGATCCCCTAAGCACATTCACGTCTAATAATCTATCCCTTATCTTCTTCCTAATACATATATAGTCTATCAAACCCCTTTCACCATTTACCCCACTAACCCAGGTCAACTTATGATTCAACTTTTTAATAAATCAGGTATTCCCTATTATAAATCTATTTGCCATACAAACTTTTATTAAACTATCCCCATTCAAATTTCTATCACCAACCCCGAACGAACCCACCACCCCGCTTTCCATGTCTTTACCAACTCTTGCATTTAAATCTCCTACTAAACACACATTTACACCTGCCCCAAAACCCCCTAAGCAATCATTTAAATTCTCCCAAAGCACACATCTTTCTTCTTCCCTCTCTCCATTCACCGGCGCATATGAACAAACAAACACCCATTTCTCTCCATTAAACCTTGGCTTCACCAATACTAATCTTGACGAAATTTTTGCACACTCTCATACATTCCCACCATCTTTGGCTCAACACTATCGACACCCCTTCCCTAGCTCTCACTCTCACTAACTCCTGAAAACACCCCTTTAAAGTCCCCAAATTCGATCTCCCTTTTCCATTTTTTTCACATCATCATTTAAACCTCTTACTTTCAAAAAACCAATTCTACACACAACTGAACCCCATTTTAACTCCATTCTTACGACTCTAATTGTATACGGTTCACCCCCCACCCAGTGAAGGATTGAACCTTCTCCTCGCAGCTCCTCTCCCCAAAGTTATATATATATATATATATATATATATATATATATATATATATATATATATATATATATATATATATATATATATATATATATATATATATATATATATATATATATATATATATCCTCTGGTGGGCAAAGGCCAGAGGCCTACCAGTTTATACCAGAGTTGGGGAAATGTCAGAAATCTGAACGCTAAAAGTGTGCAAGTCAAAGGAAGTTAGGAAAAAAGATAAAGAGAGTGTGTTCCAGACTTTAATATTAGCGTACATGTAAGATTGAGTATAGAGCTAAATTCTTGGGTCGGAGAGTTTGACAGAGAAAGGATGAAACTGTGTAGAAAGTCGTGTCGCACGAGTCCTTCTCAATGGAGGAGGTATGCGACGTGAGAGTTCAGAATAGCAGTGTCAGTTGTAATAACGATAGTATATATAGAGAATGACGAAACAATTTGACGAGCTTAAAGAGATTGGAGAGAGCAAAAAACTTTATAAGAAGAAAAGCCCTATACTCTACCTTTTAGAGAAGTTGCATGTGTGGAACCACCCCAGATGAGTGATGCCTATTCCATACAGGGGCGAACAACACCCCTTTAAAGAGGAAGCAACTGAGGTGGCGTAAAAAAATTATGAAGGCACCTGAGAACACTCAACCTATTAGAAGTTTGTTTAAATAGATAAAAAGATCATGAGTTAAAAACATACGAGAATATTGGGGACTGATGAAGGTTTGAGTCGAGTGTTTTCGAAGAATATATCACAGTTGTGTGGAAGGTAGTGTCAAGTAGAAAGATAGTTGAATTGAATTTCTGAGGCATTGAAAACGACCATGTTTTCTCTGCCCCAATTTGAAATGCGAGAAAGATCAGAGGTCAGTTTCTCCAAGGCTAATTAACTGCTGTTGGGAGGAAGTCTTTTAAATTGAAAAGAGTAATGAAGAGTGGAGTCATCGGTATTGGAGTGGATAGATGATGAAGTAATAGTGAGAAGGTCATTCATGAAAATTAGAAAAAGAGTTGGGGATAGGACAGATCCTTGAGGAACACCACTATTTATAGGTCTAAAGGATGAAAGGTGGCCACCTACAGCAGTTGTTATAGAACGAACAGAAAGGAAATCTGGAAGAAGGTAACAGAGAGAAGGATAGATTTCAAAAGAGGGAAGTTTGGAAATCAAAGCCTTATGCCAGGCTCTATCAAAGGCTTTCGATATGTCTAGCGCCACAACGAAAGATTCACCGAAATCCCGAAAAGGAGAGGACCAAGAGTCAAAAAGAAGGGAAGAAGATCATCAGTAAAGCGTTCTTTACGAAAGCTATACTGGCTATCAAAGATAAGATTACGAAAATTGAGGTGTTTCCAAATCTTTCTGTTAAGGATAGATTCGAAAACTTTAGAAAGAGCGGAGGTTAAAAAAATATAACGGTGGTTAGAGAGTTGAGAGGGGTCTACCTTCTTCGACACAGGCTGAATGAGTGCACGTTTCCAGCAAGAAGAGAAAGTCGTAGTGGACACACGGTCGAAATATATATATATATATATATATATATATATATATATATATATATATATATATATATATATATATATATATATATATATATATATATATATATATATATATATATATATATATATATATATATATATATATATATTATTTTTTTTTTTTTTTTTTTTTTTTTTTTTTTTTAAAATAAAAGTTCACATCTCACGGGCATTGCCCTATTCGAGGAGAGGAACTTTCTAGGTAGTATATACCTAGGATCCCGAAGTGGGATCGAACCGGCGCCCTCAAGCACGTGAGTCAATCACCCTACCGTTCGAGCCACGGTAGACGGCGATATATATATATATATATATATATATATATATATATATATATATATATATAACCTGTGGTGTTCAAAGGCCAGAGACCTACTAATTTCCAACAAAGTTGGGGAAGCACAGGAAATCTGGTGAAGCCAAATGCCAAAATATCCCGATACACATGGTTTAAAAGTGTCTAAGTCCAAGAAAGTTGGAAAAATAGATAAAGGGAGTCTGTTCCAGACTTTACCAATAGAGAACATGCAAAATTTAGGATAGCGATTAAGTCTGGGATCAGATGATTGGGTAAGGAAAAAATGAAACTCTGTAGAAAGGCGTGTTGTACGAGCCCTTCTCAGTGGAGCAGTTATGCGATAGGAGAGTTCAAAAGAGCAATGTGTATTGTAATAGCAACAGTATGGAGAGAGTGTTGCAACAATTAGATGGGGAGAAAGAGACTTGAAGAGAATTAGTGAGAGAGGAAGAGTTGATAACACGAAAAGCCCTAGACTCCACCTTTTCAAAAAGAGATGTATGAGTGGAACCACCTCAGATATGTGAAGCACACTCCATACAGGGGCAAACAGCACCCTTATAAAGAGTAAGCAACTGGGGTGGCGTGAAGATGTTACGAAGCGCCTCAGAACAGCCAGTCTTTTAGAAGTATGTTTAGAAATTGATGTTTTGTGATCTTTCCAAGTTAGATCACGAGAGAAAGAAACACCAAAAATAATAAGGACAGTCGGAAGTTTGAGTTATGTGTTTTCGAAGATATCATAGTTGTGTGGAAGGTTTTGTCGAGTAGAGAGATTGAGGAATCGAGTTTTTGAAGCATTGAAAACGACCATGTTTTCTCTTCCTCAATTTAAAATGCAAGAAATATTACATTAGTTGCTCCAAGACTACCCACCCTCCTTGCGTCAATAAACTGCTGTTGGGAGTGAGGTGTGTCTTTTAAATTGAATTGAATAATGAAGGTAGGAATTTTCAGCCAAAGAGTTGATAAGTTATGAAGTAACAGAGAGGAGGTCATTAATGAAAGTGAGAATTTTTAAAACAAAGATGTCTCCATCGACAGCAAAAAATTCACCGAAATTCCGAATAGCAGAGGACTCAGAGTCAGATAGAAAGGAAAGAGGATCAGCATTAGAGCGTTTTTACGAATGACATACTGACAGTTAGAGATAAGGTTAGAAAAATTGAGATATTTATAAATCTTCCTTTTAAAGGTAGATTCTAAAACTTTAGGAAGAACAGAGTCTAAAGAAATGGGACAGTAGTCGAGGGTTCAGAGGGATCCCCTCTTTTTTGGAACGAGCTTGAAGAATGAACGTTTCCAGATATAAGAGAAGGTTGATGTAGGAAAACATAGACGAAATAGTTTTCCCAAGCAAGGTGCAAGCTCAGAATCACAAGTTTTAAGAACCAAAGGAGGGATACCATCAGGACCTTACACCTTCTAAGTGTTAATCTCAGAGAGAGCAGAAATGACGTCTTTAGAAGTAATTACAATTTTACGCATGAGTTTGATGGAGTTAAAAGAGGAGGAATAGCTATGGATTCGTCTACGGTTGAATTAAAGGTAAAAGTTTGAGCGAAGAGTTCAGCTTTAAAGGAAGGCAAAACAGTAGTTGTCTCATCGGAAGTTATTTGCGGATGGAAAGGGGAAGCAACAAAGTTATAGTTGATATTTCTTTGTGCAAAACTCCAGAAAAGGCGTTAGGAAGAAGAACCAGAAAGATTATTATATTTTCTACGGAGAAAAGCTTTGGTGTAACGAACAATGAATTTTGCATGATTCCGGGATGAAATATAAGTTGCGTGATTTCTGGAGTTTGAAGACGACGGTAATCCCAGAAGGCAGCATTCCTGCGACGAATAGCACGAGAACATGAAGACTAAATATATATATATATATATATATATATATATATATATATATATATATATATATATATATATATATATATATATATATATATATATATATATATATATATATATATATATATATATATATATATATATATAAATTCTCTGGTGGACAAAGGCAAGAGCCCTTCCAATTTCCTTCAGAGTTGATGAAATAACGGAAACCTGGTTAAGTTACAGGACTACGATGAAGATGACAGTGTAGAAAAGCGTGTAGCTCGAGACCCCCGTATGGAGTATAATTCAAACATACCAGATGTATGAGTTATACTCCATACGGGGGACAACAACAACCATATAAAGTGAAAGCAATGCAGGAGGTGTGAAAAAATTGCCAAATCCCCTCAGAACACCCAACATCTTGATTAGAAATAGAAGTAAAATGTTCATTTTACAACTGATCACGATAAAAAGAAACACTGAGAATATTTAAAAACGGACGAAGGTTTGAGTTGTGTGTTTTCGAGGATGTCATGGTTGCATGGAAGCTGTGTCGGGAATAGAGATGGAGCAATAAGTTTTTAAGGCATTGAAAATAACCTTGCTTTCTCTGCCCCAATTTGAAATAGGAAAAAAATCAGAGGTTATTTGCTTCAAAGCCACCTTTCTAGCGTCTATTAACTGTCATTGGGAGAAGCATCTTTCAAATTGGAAGGAGTAATGAAATGTAGAGTCATTAGCGTAGGGGTGGATAGATGATTAAGTAATTGAGAGGTCTTTAATGAAAACTAGAAAAAGAGTTGTAGATAGGACAGATCACTGAAGAACGCCACTATTAATATATTTAAAGGAAAAACGTGACCTTCTACAACAGCTTATATTTATAAATTTATATTTCTTTCTTATATTTTGAAGTGGAGACACTGTTTTCTGATGTGATTTTGCTTATATTTCATAGTATAAGAAATAAATATATGCAAATATAAAGGACTCGCAAAAGGAAACGCCAATAGTCATCGCAAAGTTCTTCGTGATAAAATCCAGGGTATAACCAAACCAGCTATTTGAGAGGGCATTAGTACTTAAATATTACATCTCATGACTTTCATTAATAGCAAAATGATATCATGCACGTATTCTTGGATATTCATCCCGTTTTCTTCAAGCTTTATATATTTCTTCAAATATTTTAAAACTTATTTCACATTAACATTTTCTATATTTCTTTCAAGTTTTAACTTAAAAAATTTATTTTCATATCTTTCAATAATAAGTTATTTTCAATGTCAAAAAAATTTTGCATATTTTTGTGAAACAATTTATTTTTTAAAAATTTATCGTTATTTATGGGGCTAAAACACTGAATCATGTAATGCGAATGAGGACTATTCTCCGGGCACATGTATATTCATATATGCACACACCTATAGACTCGCTGTTTCTCCTCTCCCAAGTCTTTCGTGAAACGTATCCTGTTCTCGCCTAAATACATCTACATTGCCCCTATATTCGTATGATTACTTGATAATAATGCTTTAAGGTGGTATCTTACTCTTCTGTTCTCTGCGAGCATCTCTAAAATCTTTGTATGGTGGTTCAGTGATGATATCTATAATCGTTTTTGAGCCCCTCGAGTGATAAATATACATAAATATATTACCTTACCTTTGAAATAAGTTAACGAAAGGAAATGTTTACTCTGTTTGTATGGTATAAAACATGGTAAATAATGAATTTGCGGTAATGCGTATGATACATATGAGAAGAATGATGATGATAAAATTTAAAGAGTGTGGAATGAAATATAAATAGATAGATAGATAGATAGATAAATGGATATATAGATAGATGGATGGATAGATAGATAGATAGATAGATAGATAGAGAGAGAGAGAGAGAGAGAGAGAGAGAGAGAGAGAGAGAGAGAGAGAGCATCAGGATATTTAAGTATTGAGAAATAAGAGGTTGTATGTGTTCGTTCATGTGTATGCTTGAGAAATTATATGTGTTTGTATGTATATATGTACTATCGTGAACAGGAATAATGCCCTATTGATTGGGTCGATCATTTTTCAAATTAACATGGGTCATTTTTATATTAAATTTTCAGCCAATTGTCTTTTAACAAAATACTTTAGATACGAAAGAGATTGAAGAGAGTTAGTAAGAGCAGGAGAGTTGATGAGACGAAATACCCTAGACTCCACCTTCTCTAGGAGAGCTGTATGTGTGGAACCACCCCATATGTGCGAAGCATACTCCATACAGGGGCGAACAAAACCCCTATATAGACCAAGTAACTGGGTTGGCGTGAAGTAATTCTGAAGGCGCTTCAGAACACCCAACCTCTTAGAAGGTTGTTTAGAAAGAGAAGCAATTTGTTCTTTCCAAAAAAGATCACCAGAAAAAGAAACACCAAGAATATTAAGAACAGATAAAGGCTTGAGTTGTGTGTTTTCGAAGAAGATATCACAGTTGTTTGGAAGATTGTGTCGAGTGGAAAGATGAAGGAATTGAGTTTTCTAGGCATTGAAAACAACCATGTTTTCTCTGCCCCAATTAGAAATACGAGAAAGATCAGAGGTTAGTTGCTCCAAGGCTACCGTTCTCGAGTCTATCAACTGCTGTTGGGTGGGACGTTTTTCAAACTGGAAGGAGTAATGAAGGGTGGAGTCATCAGCATAGGAGTGGAAAGGAGATGAGGTAATAGAGAGAAGGTCATTAATGAAAAGTAGAAAAAGTGTTGGGGATATGACAGAACCCTGAGGAACACCACTATTAATAGATTTAAAGGATGAACGGTGGCGGGAAAGGAAATTTGTGAGAAGATCACAGAGAGAAGGATAGATACCGAAAGAGGGAAGTTTAGAAATCAAAGCTTTGTGCTAGACCCTATCGAAGGCTTTCGATATGTTCAGCGCCACTGCAAAAGATTCACTGAAATGCCGAAGAGCAGAGGACCAAGAGTCAGAGAGAAGGGAAAGAAGATCACCCGTAGAGCGTTTCTTACCAAAGCCATACTGGCGATCAGAGATCAGATTAGAAGAATTGAGATGTTTCCAAATCTTCCTGTTAAGGATCGATTCGAAAACTTTAGAGAGAACGGAGGTCAAAGAAATAAGACGGTAGTTGGAGGGTTGAGAGGGGTCCCCCTACTTCGGCACAGGCTGAATGAGCGCACGTTTCCAGCAAGAAGGGAAGGTTGAAGTAGTGAGGCAAAGACGAAATAGTTTACCAAGGCAGGGTGCAAGCTCGGAAGCACAAGATTTGAGAAAAACAGGAGGAATACCATCGGGACCGTACGCCTTCTTAGTATTAAGCTCAGAGAGAGCAGAAATGACATCTTTAGAAGAAATTCTAATTATAGGCCTAATTGAGTTAGAGGAGATTGAAGGAGGAGGAATAGCTAAGGAATCGTCTATGGTTGAATTCGAGGCAAAAGTTTGAGCGAAGAATTCAGCTTTAGAAGAAAGTATAACAGCAGTTGTGCCGTCGGAAGATATTAAAGGATGGAAAGAGGAAGAAGCAAAGTTAGAGTTAACATTTTTTGGCAAAAGGCCTGAAAGAACGTGAAGAGGAACAAGAAAGATTATTGCATTTTCTACGGAGAAATGAGTTTTTAGTGTTACGAAGGATAGATTTTTCACGATTCCGGGATGAAATATAAGTAGTGTGAGTTTCTGGAGTTTGAAGACGACGGTAATCCCTGAAGGCAGCATCCATGCGGCGGATAGCACGAGAACAAACAGAGTTAAACCAAGGTTTGTTAGGTTTAGTAGAAGGGAAAGAATATGGAATGTACCCCTCCATGCCCGAGAGAATCACCTCGGTAATGCGTTCTGCACATTCCGAGGGACCCCTCCACGGAAGCAATAATCATTCCACGGGAAATCGAAGAAGATCGACCGCAAGTCCTACCAGCTTGCGGCACTGAAGTGCCACAAACGTTTCCTTTCAATAGAAGGGTTTTTTTCCTGAGGAAGACTTGAAGAGATAGAAGAGGATACAGAGATAAGAAGGTGATCGGAGGAACCCAATGGAGGAAAGAGTTTAAAATTATAAGGAGAACGATTAGAAGTTACGAAAAGGTCTAGAATGTTGGGTTCATCTGCAAGACCGTCATGGATACGATTAGGGAGCTGCACCAACTGCTCAAGGTTGTTTTGGATAGTGAAATGGAAGGCACGTTCACCAGCTGTATCATGAGAACTAGAAGAAAGCCATTGGCGGTGGTGAACATTGAAATCACCTAATATGATGATTTCAGAGAAAGGAAAAGAAGAGAGAATGTGCTCTATTTTGTAATTTAAATAGTCGAAGAATTTAGGATAGTCAGTAAAATTAGGAAATAAATAAACAGAACATTTTGGAGTTTAGATAGTCGAATAATATAGGATAGTAGAATTAAGAGATAAATAAACCGAACAAATGAATTTAGTCGTAGAATGGCAAAAGAGCCTAAACCATAAGGTGGAAAATTCAGAAGACTCCAAATTAGAGACACGAGAACAAACGACATCGTTGCGCACGTATGCACAACAACCGCCTTTGTCTGAAAATTGAGGATAGAGATAGTAGGAGGAAACAGAATAGGGTTTGCTATCAGAACGCTCAAACATCTGAGTTTCGGTCAAGAATAAGAGGTGAGGTCTAGAAGAAGAGAGGTGATGTTCAACAAAGTGGAAATTGGAGTGCAGACCGCGAATGTTGCAGAAATTAATGAAAAAAATAGACCGTGCATCAGGACAAGCCGGCAGGTCTGTCTTGGTGGCACCAACCCCATCCCCAGACACCACCAACTCCCAATTGGTGATGTTGGAAGGGGTGGATGAGGGGCTATATTTGGAAGCCGGCCCCCGGGGCTTCTCCGAGGCCATCATTTAGTTTTTTTTCTGTTTTTTTTTAAGGATGTTTGTATTAATGTTCTGTGTGTGCGAAAGATAGTTTACTCCGATATAGAAGAAGGGGAGCGCGAAATGGATCGAACCATTGGGCACTGGGATGAGATGTTAAGTACCCTTAACATCCCATATACCCAATGGGGGGTAATCTCATCGCCTCGGGAGCGCTACTTCCCTCCCCCATATGGAGGGAATATATATATATATATATATATATATATATATATATATATATATTATATATATTATATATATATATATATATATATATATATATATATATATATATATATGTATATATATATTTTACAGAACGCCACCGCTCACGGGCAGAGCCCTTTTCAAGGAGGGGGCACACACACACACAAAGCTCATTCAAACACACACACACACACACACACACCTAACGCACAGCCCTCAGGTGGGCGCAGACGGAAGCCTTGAAGAGTTTTAAGGTTAAATAAAGAAGGAAAAATAGATGAAGGTAGAGAGTTCCACAGAATAGAGGTGGCTGGAAAGAAAAAGGTACCACAACGGGCTAGCCTGGGATTTCCTACGTCCACACAAAATTGGTGAGAAAGCAGGGCACCCCTTGTGCAACGAGGACGACGCAATGGTGGAGGAATGCGGGAGGCCAATTCTCTCGAGCACCTGCCATTGTAGTACCTGTAGAAAAGAGATAGCGCGCCAACGTTACGTCGCAGAGATAGAGGGTCAAGAGAGTTTGAAAGTAGGTAACAGTTTATAAATCTTTTAGCTTTTGACTCAACCCTATCCAGAAGAGAGGAGGAGCCTGAGCCCCCCCAAATATGAGAACAGTACTCCATACATTTGGAGTATCTGCTCAGAGGAAAAAAATTCTCGCAATCTGAACAGAACTCCCAGCTTCTTAGAGGCAGCTTTAGCAACCATTGTGATATGTGGTTTCCAAGACAGTTTGTTGTTTATGTTTAGACCAAGAATATTAATGTTATTTTCTGGTGAGACTCGAGAGCCATCGAAGAGGATAGGAAAGTTAGGAGGTGTTTTTGAGAGGGAGATGTGAAGAAGTTGAGTTTTTAAAGAGTTGAATTTCACAAGGTTGCTATGACCCCACCGCGAAATTCCATCCAGATCGGCAAGAAAAGAATCGGAAAGTTGAAGACGAGAAACAACTCTAGAAGCAAAAGAAGGAGCAGATTTGAAATGAGTAGAAGAATGTAAAGTTGAGTCATCAGCATAAGAGTGAACAGAATTAGAAGTGCAGTTGAGAAGATCGTTAATGAAAAGTAAGAATAGAGTTGGAGATAAAACGGAACCCTGAGGAACACCACAATTGACAGAAAAGTAGGAAGATGTCGCTCCATCTACAAGGCTCGAAATTGAACGATCTGAGAGAAAACTAGAAAAGAGTAAGCAAAGAGAAGGAGGAAACCCAAAGGAAGGGAGCTTGGAGAGCAGTGACGCATGCCACACCCGGTCAAAACTCTTGGATATGTCAAGCTCCACCACACAAGACTCCCCGTATTCCCTTAGGGCAGAAGACCATAGATCAGTAAGATAGGAAAGTATGTCACCAGTTGACCTCGAGCGTCGAAAGTCATACTGGTGATCAGAGAGAAGAGAATGAGACTCCAAATGGTCCAGGAAATGAGAGTTGAGGAGAGTTTCAAAAATTTTAGATAGAACACAAGTGAGAGAGCTATAGGTCGATAATTAGAAGGGTCAGAGCGGCTACCTTTTTTCGGGATCGGCTGAACAAATGCACTCTTCCAACATAGAGGAAAAGTATTAGTATTAAGGCATAGAGAGTAGAGCTGAACGAGGACAGACGCCAACTCGGAAGCACACTCCCTCAGAACACGAGGGGGAATGCCATCCGGGCATAATATATATATATATATATATATATATATATATATATATATATATATATATATATATATATATATATATATATATATATATATATATATATATATATATATTAGAGGTGGACCGGATAGTAATTTTTTACTATCCGCGGATGCGGATGCGGTTGCGGATATTCAATTGCGGATATCCGCAGATGCGGATGCGGATGCGGAAAGTTTAATTTTTTAAGAGTTTTTGCCATAGATTCTTGGAATTTTAAATATAATATCCAGAATCTATGTTACCAGGGTGTGGGACATGGACCCAACTCTTGAACACCCCTCCAACCTCCACCCATTTGGAAAAATATATATATATATATATATATATATATATATATATATATATATATATATATATATATATATATATATATATATATATATATATATATATATATATATATATATATATATATATATATATATATATAGCCAGTAATTCAGTATTACCTTCACACTTCACAGTTTCACATATTCCATTTGAAGTTAATAATTGGTAAGTTATTTTTTAGAAATAAAAGCTTTTGGGCTCTTTCAGGTGAAAGTTTGATTCGCTTTTCGTCGTAAATGAGGCCTGCTCCACTGAAAAGACGCTCACTAGCAACACTAGCTGAAGGACATGCTAAATAAGTCCTTACCAGCTCAACAAGAAAATTGAAACTTTTGCAATTATCTCTCCGCCAAACCAGTTGGTCTTTATCTGCCTCCAAACGTGGGAGTTTCAGATAATTTTCAATAATCGATATTGTATCCTTTGACACTTCTGACTGTGATTCTTCATCGCTGCTGGAAGCTAGAAGATCTTTCATTGATTTAGCAATGCTTAAGCTAACAGATTTTGTTTCTTTTGTATCTGAGAGCTTTTGCTTTTTCTTGAAAGGCGTTATTTTAGCTGTTTCTATCATCTCATCGCATAAGCATCCTAATTTGATTTTAACATTCTGAGAAACAAGTGGTTTAAAAATTTTGTTTTGTACCTAGGATCTAAAAAGGTTGCAATTGTATAAGCATCATCATTTTCCAGGTTTTCAAATCTGTCGTTCATCTCCTTCATTATTGTTTCAGTCATCCTTGAAACTCCCTTAGACTTAATAACATTTATTAACACAACTTTCAATGTTGAAACAAGTGGTATCACATCTGACAAACATGATTCAGCTGAACTTGTTAATTCAATGCAAGGACTTAGTTAACTTGTTAATTCTTCAAAAGGCTTAAGGATATTAATACAATTATTTAAAATGTCATTTTCGTCAGCTGTTAGAGGCTTTATTTTTGTGCTGCTTGAAGCATAAAGGCAAATGGCCTCATTAATTTCGCTCATCCTCTCAAGCATATGCAAACTACTATTCCAGCGTGTTTGAATATCCTTGCATGACAGAAAGTGGACGAACATTTAATCTTGTTTGTATTTTCTTCAGCTCATTTTGGGCTACAACGGAGTGATTGAAATGCGTTTTTTTATTTGGTTATTAAATCGGATACACATTTTTGACTCATAATTTAATTTTTAACTACTATCTGAGTTTGGTGTGCAAAGCAATCTACATTTTTCACTCTTGCCAGAGAAAGTGCTTTTTTTTAAATTTGTGCCCGAATCCCTGACTACGCAGTGCACTTCATTTAATGAAATCTTCCATTTTGTCAGCATCTTTTCAAATACAGTTTCAAGATAGTCGCCTGTATGGCGCTCAGAAAGAGGTTCTGCATTCAATACAAAGTTTTGCCTTTGAAAGTTTTTATCGATTGCATGATACGTAATTTTTTACTATCAGCGAATGTGGATGCGGTTGCGGATATCCAATTGCGGATATCCGCGGATGCGGATATTGGAAAAATGATGCGGATATCCGCAGTTACGGATGCGGATGCGGATATCCGGTCCACCTCTAATATATATATATTTAGTGTTGTCGATAATCCTATTATTTTATTTTATTTTGTTACAGTGAAGATATTTAATTTTAATTTTTGGTCTTAATATTTTATTATATATATATATATATATATATATATATATATATATATATATATATATATATATATATATATATATATATATATATATATATATATATATATATATATATATATATATATATAGACTGGAAGAGGTGGAGTTATGGAAGGCTGTCCACCATGTCGATGCAATGAGCAAGGTTCAGTAATTAACATATGTGACCCAGTTTCAGGTCAATGTGCTTGCAAGCCAGGTAAGACTAATTTTTAAATTGATTTTTTTTTGTTTTTGTTTTAACAGTTCTTTTAATTTGTACTACGTTTATTTAAATTTCAAGAACTGGAATTAGTATTTTAAATGATTTTGAAATTAAAATATTGTTAAAAACATTAAAATTTCATATGAGATTCTGTAAGATTTTGCTGTGGGAGTGCTTTATTGGTCTTTTATATTCAATTTCGATCTCTCAATTAAAAATGGTCCTTATTTTTTTTAAGTTACAGGATGAAATTACTTTAAACTCTTTCCTCCTCTGGGTTTCTTCAATCACCTTATCTCTTTATCCTCTTCTATTGAAAGGAAACGTTTGGGACATTTCGGTGCTGCAAGCTGGTCGGACTTGCGGTCGTACCTCTTTGATTTCCCATGGAATGATTATTGCTTCCTTGAGATGTGATTTCTGCTATCTCTGACCTTAATACTAAGAAGGCGTATGGTCCCGATGGCATTCCTCCTGTGGTTCTCAAAACTTGTACTTCCGAGCTTGCACCATGTTTTGGTTAACTATTTCGTCTTTCTTTTTATACTTCTACCTTCCCTTCTTCCTGGAAACGTGCGTTCATTTAGTCTGTTCCGAAGAAGGGAGATCCCTCTTAACCCTTTAACTATCGTCCCATTTCTTTGACCTCCGTTCTATGTATCCTTAACAGGAAGATTTGGAAATATCTCAATTCTTCTAATCTTATCTCTGATCGCCAGTATGAATTTAGTAAGAAACGCTCTACTGATGATCTTTTCCTTCTCTCTGACTTTTATCCCTCCACTCTTCGGCATTTCAGTGAATCCTTTGCTGTCTCTCTGGACATATCGAAAGCTTTTCAAAGCTTTGATTTCTAAACTTCCCTCTTTGGGTATCTATCCTTCTCTCTTTGATCTTTTCTATAATTTCCTTACTGGTCGTTCTGTAGCTACTATTATAGACGGCCACAGTTTTTCCTTTAAATCTATTAATAGTGGTGTTCCTCGTGGCTCTATTGAATCCCCAACACTTTTTTCACTTTTCATTTATTAACTTCTTTCTACTATTTCATCTCGTATCTACTCCTGTGCTAATGACTCCACACTTCATTACAACTTTCAATTTGAAAGACGTCCATCCAACAGCAGCGAATAGACTCGATAAAGGTAACCTCTGATTTTTCATGTATTTCAAATTTGGGCAGAGAAAATATAGTGGTTTTCAGTGCATCAAAATTTCATTTCCTCCATCTCTCCACTGGACACAATCTTCCACACATCTATGATATCTTCTTCTGAAACACTCAACTCAAACCTTTATCTGTTCTTAATATTCTCGGTAAATCACTTTCTCGTGATCTTTCTTGGAAAGATCACATTCCTTTTCTCCTTAAACAAGCTTCTAAGAGGTTGGGCGTTCTGAGGTGCCTTCAGAATTACTTCACGCCACCTCAGTTGCTTGCTCTCTTTAGGGGTGTTGTTCGTCTCTGTATGGAGTATGCTTCACATATCCGGGGTGGTTCCACTCATACAGCTCTCCTTGAGAAGGTGATGTCTAGAGTTTTTCGTCTCTTCAACTCTCCTGCTCTTACTAACTCTTCAATCTCGTTTTGCCCATCGAATTGTTGCGCCACTTTCTATACTATCCAGGGTTGGAATTGATTAAATCAAATTGATTTAATCAGTTGATTAAATTAATTGATTTTTTTTTTAAACAATCATGATTTTTTTGATTTTTTTGATTTTTTTTAAAAATAATAAAACTGTTTTTTTTTTATTTTTTTTATTTTGTCATATTTTTTGATACATAATGATATAACAGATATATTAGTTCCTTCTTACTGTGTTAAAAAACTTTAAAGTAGTTTATATATTAGAAATATAACTTCCTTAATATTTGGTTCAAGATTTCATATAGGGTAATACAAGAATCTGATCTTAATTAATATAAGTTTAGAATTCCTAATATATATTCAATCAAATCTTCAACAAAATTTTATTGAGCTTTAATCTAATGCAATTTGAGGTTATAGACAAAAGAGAAAACAGAAAAGACAATTCCTTTTAATTTTCAACCATTTAAATTTTTATACAACATTATAAGAAAACAATATTCCTCTATATAAATTATAAAAGAAAGAAAATTTAAGCACTTTTGATGCATAATCATTAATCCATAAATTAAATACATAACTTGCAAAAGATATATATATATATATATATATATATATATATATATATATATATATATATATATATATATATATATATATATATATATATATATATATATATATATATATATATATATTATATATATATATATATATATATATATATATATATATATATATATATATATATATATATATATATATATATATATATATATATATATATATATATATATATATATATATATATATATATATATATATATATATATATATATATATATATATATATATATATATATATATATTTTGCAAGTTATGTATTTAATTTATGGATTAATGATTATGCATCAAAAGTGCTTAAATTTTCTTTCTTTTATAATTTATATAGAGGAATATTGTTTTCTTATAATGTTGTATAAAAATTTAAATGGTTGAAAATTAAAAGGAATTGTCTTTTCTGTTTTCTCTTTTGTCTATAACCTCAAATTGCATTAGATTAAAGCTCAATAAAATTTTGTTGAAGATTTGATTGAATATATATTAGGAATTCTAAACTCTAACAGTTCTATATTGGATAAATTATATTAATGAAGATCAGATTCTTGTATTACCCTATATGAAATCTTGAACCAAATATTAATTAAGGAAGTTATATTTCTAATATATAAACTACTTTAAAGTTTTTTAACACAGTAAGAAGGAACTAATATATCTGTTATATCATTATGTATCAAAAAATATGACAAAATAAAACAAATAAAAAAAAAACAGTTTTATTATTTTTTTAAAAAAATCAAAAAAATCAAAAAAATTTTGATTTTTTGATTTTTTTGATTTTTTTTAAAAAAATCAAAAAAATCACCAACCCTGATACTATCGCTATTACAACGGACAGAGCTGTTGTGAACTCTATCGTCGCATGCCTTCTCCATTGAGAAGAGCTCGTGCGAAAAGCCTTTCTACACAGTCTCATCCTTTCTCTGACCAACTTTCCGACCCGAGACTTAACCACTATGCTCAACCTTACGTATATTCTACTGGTAAAGTCTGGAACACACTCCTTTTATCTGTTTTCCCAGATTTCTTTGACTTGCATACTTTCAAAATCCGTGTATCTGAACATGTCGGCCACCATTGACCAGGATAGTGTGTTTCCAGCTCCAGTTGAATTCGGTAGGCCTCCGGGCTTAGCCCACCGGAGGATATTTATATATATATATATATATATATATATATATATAATATATATATATATATATATATATATATATATATATATATATATATATATATATATATATATTTTTTTTTTTTATTTCTCCTATGGTGGGCAAAGGTCAGAGGCCTACCAATATTCCACCAGAGTTAGGGGGAAAGTCGGGAACATGGTCTAATTAAAGGCCGACATGACCTGATACACGGCGTTTGAAGGTGGCTAAGTCATAGAAAGTTGGGAAAATAGATGAAGGAAGTGTGTTCCAGACTTTACCAGTAGAGTACATGTAAGATTGAGCATAGCGGTTAAGTCTGGGGTCAGAGAGTTGGACAGAGAAAGGATGAGACTGTGTAGAAAGACGAGTCGCACGAACCCTCTCAGTGGAGGAGGTATGAGACGAGAAAGTTCAGAAGAGCAGTGTCCATTGTAATAGCGATAGTAAAGAGAGAGTGACGCAACATTTCGACGGGCAGAAAGAGATTGGAGAGAATTAATGAGAGCAGGAGAGTTGATAAGGCGAAAAGCTCTAGACTCCACCTTTTCCAGGAGACCTGTATGAGTGTAACCACCCCAGATGTGTGACGCATATTCCATACAAGGGCGAACAACACCCCTATACAGAGCAAGAAACTGGGGTGGTGTGAAGAAATATTGAAGGCTCCTCAGAACACCCAACCTCTTAGAAGCTTGTTTATATATATATATATATATATATATATATATATATATATATATATATATATATATATATATATATATATATATATATATATATATATATATATATATATATATATATATATATATATATAATATAAATGATTCGGCTGCCGTCGTAAGTGGATGTGCTTGGAAAGATGGGAAGAAGAAAAGTTAGGAACATCACAAGGAAGGCAGAAGAGAAGAGAAGAGGAGAGGAGAGGAGAAGAGAAGAGAGAAGAGGAGAAGAGAAGAGAAGAGAAAAGAAGAAAAGAGAAGGCTATTGGATCTGAAGCTTCAAGATCTTCTCCCTGATGTTGCAGAGTTTGTTTGGGTAATTATGCTTGAAGAATGATATTGTCCAAAGGTAAAAGAAAAAATTTAATGTTTCGTAATAACATTTCAGTATTTTTTTAATAGTAAAATTAAAAGAAATTCAAAAAAAAAAAAAAATTTGTGAAGCAACACAACTTTCAATGCACAGGAATTTCGGCAATTAATGGAAAATTAAATATTAAAAAAAAAAAAAAAAAAAAAAAAAAGAATTAAGTTAGAAGTAACCTCTGGTCAATAATGAATGGTGATTTCGTCGCAGTCGAGTCAGATGAAGAATAGTTCTTTGCATGGTTCTATTTTATTCCCATGTACGATTGCAGGAATGTCAAATTTCTGCAATTGACTCCACCCTGCACCATGCGGGATATGGTGTATTGTATTAAAATATATATATATATATATATATATATATATATATATATATATATATATATATATATATATATTATATATATATATATATATATATATATATATATATATATATATATATATATATATATATATATATATATAAAATTAGTGATGGATCGGATGTCATTTTTCTAATTTGCGGATGTTGATGCGGATGTCGAATTTTGGAGAAGTGCGGATGCGGATGCGGATGTTGAATTTTCGAAAGTGCGTGCGGATGCGGATGTGGATGTTAAATTTCTGTCAAGTGCGGATGCGGATGTTGAATTTTCGAAAAGTGTGGATGCGGATTCGGATGTTAATTTTGATGAGCATACGAATGCGTATGCCATCAAAAAAAAAAAAAAAAAAAAAAAAAAAAAAAAAAAAAAAAAAAAAATATATATATATATATATATATATATATATATATATATATATATATATATATATATATATATATATATATATATATATATATATATATATATATATATTTCACTATCAAACCACTTTCGTGGGGTTGTGCCCTCCACTTCCCTTACAAACATATCCATTCTTACCTTTCAACCCCTTTCATCACCGCCCTCCATCTCACTCTGTTCTCCGCAAGTCTTCTACCCTCTTCTAAACTCAAATTCCTTCCACACAAAATCTCTCTCACTCCATCCATCCATCTCCACTTTGGCCTTCCCCTCCCCCTACCACCATCCACCTCGGATCTAAGAATCTTGCCCACCATTTTTTTTGCCTCATTCATTCTACACATATGTCTAAACCATTTTAGCACACCTTCCTCCGCTCTATCAACTACACCTCTCTTCCATTTACACATCTCCCTTATTCTTTCATTTCTAATCCTATCAATCTTTCTCAATTTACCTATTGCTCGCAAACCTTTAATCTCAAAGACATTCAAACTTTTCCTCGCCAGAACACTTATCATCCTTGTTTCACACCCATACAATTTGAGGAGAAATTCTTAGATATCTGGGGCTCAGACAAGAGCAATAGATTTGGGTAAGAGTTAGAGAGATGGTATTCCACAGAATCCAAATTAGAAAGTAATCCATGGACGTTGGTGAAGTCTACAGAGAACCCACGCCTGCGCACACCCGTAATGCTACACACACAAACATGATTAAATCAGACAAACAAACAAGAAAACAGACAAAGATTACGAATAATCAAACAGACAAACAGACAGTCAAACAAACAGTCAGACAGACAGACAAACAAAAAAAGCAAACAGGAAAACAAAGTAAAACTGAAATGATATTTACATTTGAAACTTAAATTTGAAAACGTGAAAATACATTTAAAATCAAAAGTTTAAACTTAAAATAGTCCTAAACAATTTCAAATTTAAAACCTAAAATTTATCAAATGAGTGTTTTCGACGAAGATATCAAAGTTGTGTGGAAGATTGTGTCGAGTAGAGAAATGGAGGAATTGAGTTTTAGTGGCATTGAAAACAACCATGTTCTTTCTGCCCCAATTTGAAATGCGAGATAGATCAGAGGTCAGCTGCTCCAAGGCTACCTTCCTTGCGACTAGTAAACTTGTGTTGGGAAAGGCGCTTTTCAAATTGAAAAGAGTAATATAGGGCGAAGTCGGTCAGCATTGGAGTGGATAGGAGATGAAGTAACACAGAGAAGGTGATTAATGAAAAGCAGAAAAAGTGTTGGGGATAGGACAGATCCTTGAGGGACACCACTATTAATAAATTTAACAGAAGAACGATGGCCATCTACAACAGCTGCTATAGAACGACTGGAAAGGAAATCACTGAGGTCACAGAGAGAAGGATAGATTCCGAAAGAGGGAAATGTGGAAATTAAAGGTTATTGTCAGACTCTATCGAAAGTTGTTGATATGTCTAGCGCAACATCAAAAGATTCCCCGAAATGCCTAAGCATGGAGGACCAAGAATCAGAGAGTAGGGAAGGAGATAATCAGTACGTTTCTTACGAAAGCCATACTGGCTATCAGAGATAAGATTAGAAGAATTGAGATGTTTCCAAATCTTCCTGTTAAGGATAGATTCGAAAACTTTAGAATGAACGGAGGTTAAAGAAATGGGACGGTAGTGTGAGCGTTGAAAGGTGTCCCCCTTCTTCGGCATAAGCTGAATTAGCGCACGTTTCCAGCAAGAAGAGAAGGTTCAAGTAGAAAGACATAGGCGAAATAGTTTACCAAGGTAGAGTGCAAGCTGGGAAGCACAAGTTTTGAGAACCACCAAGCTGTACGCCTTCTTAGTGATAAGCTCAGAGAAAGCAGAAATGATGTCTTTAGAAAAAATAACAATTTTAGGCATAAATCAGTTGGAGGGAGTTTAGGGAGTAGGAACAGCTCCGGAATCGTCTAAGGTTGAATTAGAAGCAAAAGTTTGAGCGAAGAGTTCACCTTTAGAGGAAGGCAAAACGGCAGAGGAAGAAGCAAAGTTAGAGTTAGCACTTTTAACAAAATGCTAGAAAGGGCGTGAGGAGTAGAACAAGAAAGATTGCTGCAATTTAAACAGAGAAAGGAGTTTTTAGTGTTACGGAGAATTGATTTTGCATGATTCCGGGATGAAATATAAGTTGCATGAGTTTCTGGAGTTTGAAGAGGACGGTAGTCCCTGAGGGCAGCATCCCTGCCGCAGATATATATATATATATATATATATATATATATATATATATATATATATATATATATATATATATATATATATATATATATATATATATATATATATAACGGTGATGTGACTAAATGTGGTTGGGCGAGGTTGCATGTCTTATAGCATATACTCAAACCATTAAAAAATCCAGTAAAGAGTGTAAGGAGAAAAAGTTGGTGATGAGGTGCCTCATGCCTCAATTAATGATGAAGTTCATGTTGTAACTAAAAGTGGTTAAGTGAAGTTAGATGTTGTGATGTATATGATTAAACTAGTGAAAGGACCCAGTAAAGAGTGTGAGGGGAAAAACTGGATGATGAGGCTATGTCTCATGCCCAAAAGAAAGATAGAGATGGTGATGTGACTAAAGGTGGTTAGGAGAGGTTAGGTGTTTGCAGTATATGATTAAACCATTAAATGACCTAGTAGAGTGGGAAGAGAGAAAGTAGGCTACGATGCTATGCTTCATGCCCTAAGGAAGAAGAGAGATGGTGTTGTGACTGAAGGTGGTTAGGTGTGATTGTGTGATTTAGAATACATGCTTAAACAATTAAAGGTAGAAAAGAGTGTGGGTTATAATTTTTAGTATAATTCCTGATGTGATCATGAAAGGGTTTTGAACCCTAAAGTGGCTCCAGGCAGGTCTTTGCTGTAAAATTCCCGCTCAAAATTCTGAGAAAAACCCTTTAGAAAAGAGTATGGGATAGATATGAAAATCCAGAAATAATCTCAGGTATGAACATGAGGAAAAAACCTGTAATTTCGATTTAGATTCCGGCTCCGATTCCGATTCCGATTCCCTCCGATTCAGGGCCCCGAAAATGCTCACGAAAGAGCGTGGGAAACCGGAAGTTCTCAAATTTCAGCCAAAAAGTCATCGGCCTATCAGTAGAGGTGTTGATATTATTGGCCACCCGATATTACTAAAGATATTTAGGCCGATATATCAGTTTTTTGCGTCTGCCGATTTTCTTGACAATATTGCATAAAAAAAGTGATCAGGAAGGAGCGTGAGAACCAATAGTCCCCAATTTTCATCTAAAAGTATCGGCCAATATTCATTTTCGATGTTTTGTCAGGAAACTCGTTCCCCTTACAAATATGATATCTTCTTCGAAAACACTCAACTTAAATCTTCATCTCTCCTTAATATTCTTGATGATTCTTTTTCTCTTGATCTTTCTTGGAAAGAGTCTAGATCTTTGGAGTCTTATCAACTTTACTGCTCTCATTATTTCTCTCCAGTCTCTTTCTGCCCGTCGAATTGTTGTGTCAGTCTCTTTATACTATCGCTATTACAACGGACACTACTCTTCTGAACTCATGTCGCATACCTCCTCCATTGAGAAGTGCTCGTGCGACTCGTCTTTCTACACAGTCTCATCCTTTCTCTATCAAAGTCTCTGACTCCAGACTTAACCGCTGTGCTCAATCTTACAAGAACTCTACTGGTAAAGTCTGAAAACACTCCCTTCATCTACTTTCCAAACTTCCTATGACTTACACACCTTCAAACGCTGTGTATCAGGTAATGTCAGCCTTTGATTTAACCAGGTTCCGACTTTCCTCCTAACTATTGTGTAAATTTTAGTAGGCCTCTGGCCTTTCCCACCAGAGGTGAAATATATATATATATATATATATATATATATATATATATATATATATATATATATATATATATAATATATATATATATATATATATATATATATATATATATATATATATATATATATATATATATATATATATATATAGACGAGAATAGGTAAAACATATATGAACATTAATATTTAATTATATTATTGGCCGATTAGTTTCGGGTAAGACCACTTCTTCCCATTTTCAAGGCTCACAGTAATTATAATGATAGAATTTTGCAAAAAATAAAATAAAAATGAAAGTATGATATAAAAATTAATAATGTAAAAAGTCAAATCGTATAAAGATTATATAAATAAATATCAATAAGCATATACATAAATAAATGAATAAACTATTAAATTTTAAGAGAGTTCACGATGTTAGCAAAAAATAAAAAAAATTCTTGAACATAGAGGTATAAAGTGTTTGAATGAATAAAGAATGTGATAAACTTTGAGATTAAAAAGTTAAACATAAAAAGAAATAATAGGTATAATATTATGAATTCAATCCCTCGTCAGTCGAGAAGGTTTGCGACTCCTAATTTCGTAAAAATTGTAGGAACTCCAAAAGAAATGTTACATTCATCTTACATTTCGAAATCCAAAAAATTTGGAATATATTTATTTATTATTTATTTAAATGAATTCAACTTTATGTATTTGTATTTGTGGTTTGCAGGTGTCGGAGGACGACATTGTGATAGATGTTTAGAATATCATTTTGGTAACATAGCATCTGGATGCAAAAGTAAGTATAAAGCAACTCTTTCTGTCTTTATATATATATATATATATATATATATATATATATATATATATATATATATATATATATATATATATATATATATATATATATATATATATATATATATATATATATATATATATATATATATATATATATATATATATATATATATATATATATATATGAATAAACTTGCAAAGAAAACAGATAAATTCATTTTATAGCAAACGTTTCGTATTTATTACAATACATCTTCATCAATGAAGATGTATTTTAATAAAAACGAAACGTTTGCTATAAAATGAATTTATCCTTTTTCTTTGCAAGTTTATTCATTTTTAAAATTAAGTTCCCTAAGAACTCTCTATTACTGACATATATATATATATATATATATATATATATATATATATATATATATATATATATATATATATATATATATATATATATATATATATATATATATATATATATATATATATATATATATATATATATATATATATATATATATATATATATATATATATATATATATATATATATATATATATATATATATATATATATATATATATATATATATATATATATATATATATATATATATATATATATATATATATATATATATATATATATATATATATATGGGGGAGGACGTAGCGCCGCCCGAAGCAACGAAAGTACCCTCAACTGTGGTTAACACGCGGGGTGATAGGGTGGGCTAGCCCATTCCGTTTCACTCCGTTGCCCTTTGGTTTGTTCCTTTGCGCTTTTCACTTTCTCAGATGGTCTCTAGTGTACCCTTTGGTCATATTAGAGTGCCTTTACTCCCACAACCTTCCCGCTCTTTCACATGTACCCTACAAATTAACAAGCTCTTACTCGTACAAAAACTATTTAAAACAATTCTAAGATGGTGAAACATAAAGCTGCCTTGGAAAAACTTAGAGAAGTGGCTTCCAAATATAGTCCGTCATTCACCCCTTTCCCCATCACTACTTAGGAGCTGGTGACCTCCGGTGATGGGGTTGATGCAACCAAAACCTTGATGCCGGCTTGTGCTGGTACACGATCTTCTTTTTTTCTTTAATTTCTGCAATATTCGCTCTGTCTCTTGTCTAATTTCCATTTGTTCGAACACCACCTCTGTTCTTCTAGACCTCATTTTTTGTTCTTAACCGAAAGCCAAGTGTTAGAGTGCTCTGACATCAAACTTAACTCTGTTTCCTCCTACTCTCTCAATTCTCAATTCTCAATTTACAGCCAAATGCGGATGTTGCGCATATGTGCGCAACCATGTTGTCTCTTCTCGTATCTCTAATTTAAATTCTCTACTTGCTTAAGCTTTCTTGCAACTCTAAACTAAATTCTTTTGTTCTTTCTGCATATATCCTAACTCTACAGACTATCCAAAATTCTTCGACTATCTTAACTCCAAAGTAGAACACATTCTTTCTTCTTCTCCTTTCTCTAAAATCATCATATTAGGTTATTCAAGGTTCACTACCGCCATTGGCTTTCGCCTAATTCTCATGATACTACAATTTTTTTCTATTAAACTCTTTCCTCCTCTTAGTTCATCTGATCACCTCCTTATATCTGTATCTTGTTCTGTCTCTTCAAGTCTTCCGCAAGAACGGTCCCTACCTTCCGTGAGGAGCATTTTTGGCATTTCGGTGTCACTTACTAGACGGGCATGTGGCTGTACTTTTCTGATTTCACATGGAATGATTACTGTTTCCGTGGGAGAGGTCCCTCGGAAGGTGCAAAGCACATAACAGGAGACGTCTCATAGTGACGTATATTCCATATTATTTTTCTTCTAAGAAACCTAACAAACCTTAGTTTAACTCTGTTTGCTACCTTTAAGGATTACTGTCTTATTCAAACTCCAGAAACTCATTCAACTTATATTTCATCCCTGAATTTTTCAAAATATATTCTCCTTAACACAAAAAACTCATTTCTCCGTCGTAATTGCAATAATCTATCTGACTCTTCTTCATTTTAGCCAAAAATAACAACTCAAACTTTACTTCTCTCTCTTTCCCTCCTCTAGTATCTTCTGACGGTACAACTGCCCTTTTGCCTTCCTGTAAAGCTGAACTCTTTGCTCAAGCTTTTGTCTTAAATTCAACCTTAGACGATTCCGGAGCTGTTCCTACTCCTTCAACCCCCTCCAACTCATTTATGCCTAAAATTGTAATTTCTTCTAAAGACGTCCCTTCTGCTCTCTCTGAGCTTAACACTAAGAAGGCGTATGATCCAGATGATATCCCACCTGTGGATCTCAAAGCATTTGCTTTCGATTTTCACCCTGGCTTTGTATACAATTTCATTCATGTCTTTCTGCTTCAACATTCCCTTCTTGCTGGAAACGTATGCTCATTCAACCTGTGCCGAAGAAGGGCGACCCCTCTCAACCCTCCAACTGTGGTCCCATTTCTTTATCCTCCGTTCTTCCTAAAGTTTTCGAATTTATCCTTAACAGGAAGATTTGGAAATATCTCAATTCTGTATGGCTTTACGTAAGAAACTCTCTACTGGTGATCTTTTTTCCCTTCTTCTCTGACTCTTGGTCCTCCTCCCTTCGGCATTTCGAAGAATCTTTTGCTGTTGCGCTAGACATATCGAAAGCTTTCGATACAGTTTGTCATTAAGCTTTGATTTATAAACTTTCCTTTTTCGGAATCTATCTTTCTTTTTGTGGTCTTCTCTCTGGTTTCCTTTTCTGTCGTTGTATAGCAGCTGTTGCAGACGTCCACCGTTCTTCCTTTAAATCTATTATTAGAAGTGTTCCTCAAGGATCTGTTCTATCCTCAAAACTTTTTCTCCTTTTTATTAATGACCTTCCCTCTGTTACTCCATCTCCTATCCACTTCTATGCCAATAATTCTACCCTTCATTACACTTTTCAATTTAAAAGTCGCCCATCTCAACAGCAGTTAATAGACGCAAGGAAGGTAGCCTTGGAGCAACTGACCTCTCATTTATCTCGTATTTCAAATTGAGGCAGAAAAAAATTGGTCGTTTTCGATTCTTAAATACTCAATTCCTCCATTTTATTCCACACAACCTTCCACAGAGCTACAGTACGATATTCTTCAAAACACACAACTCAAAGCTTCACCTTCCCTTAATATTCTTGGTGTTTCTTTTTCTCGTGATCTTTTTTGGAAAGATCACAGCACTTCTCTTTCTAAACATTTTTCTGAGAGGTTAGGTGTTCTGTTCCTAGTTGCTTTCTCTTTATAGTTGTGTTGTTTGCCCCAGTATGGAATACGCCTCACACATCTGGGATTTCCACTCACAGGGCTCTCTTTGAAAAGGTGAAGTCTAGGGCTTTCCGTCTTTTTAACTCTCCTGCTCTCACTAATTCTCTCATGTCTCTTTCTACCGATCGAATTGTTGCATCACTCTCTCTATGCTATCGGTATTACAATTTACACTTCTCTTCTGAACTCTCCCATCGCATACCTCCTCCATTGAGCAGAGCTCGTAAGACCCGTCTTTCTACACCGTCTCATCCTTTCTCTGTCGAACACTCTGACTCTAAACTTACCCTCTATGTTCAATCTTACATGTTCTCTACTGGTAAGATCTGGAACACACTCCATCTATTTTTCCAACTTCCAATGACTTACACCCCTTTCAATGCTTTGTATCGGGAAAATCGGCCTTTAATTTGACCAGATTTTCGATTTTCTCATAGCAACCTTGTGAAATTCAACTCTTTAAAAACTCAACTCCCTCTCAAAAAAACCTCCTAACTTTTCTATCCTCTTTGATGGCTCTCCCGTCTCACCAGTAAATAACATTAACATTCTTGGTCTAAACATAAACAACAAACTGTCTTGGAAACCGCATATCACAATGGTTGCTAAAGCGGCCTCTAAGAAGCTGGGAATTCTGTTCAGATTGCGAGAATTTTTTTCCTTCTGAGCAGTTACTCCAAATATATAAGGGTCTTATTCGTCCTTGTATGAAGTACTGTTCTCACATTTGGGGGGGCTCCGGCTCCTCGTCTCTTCTGGATAGGGTTGAGTCAAAAGCTAAAAGATTAATAAACTGTCCTCTTACTTTCAAACTCTCTTGACCCTCTGTCTATATGACGTGACGTTGGCGCGCTATCTCTTTTCTACAGGTACTACAATGGCAGGTGCTTGAGGGAATTGGCCTCTCACATTCCTCCATCGATGCGTCGTCCTCGTTGCACAAGGGGTGCCCTGCTTTTGCACAAATTTTGTGTTTACGTAGCAAATCTCAGGCTAGCCCGTTGTGGTACCTTCTTTCCAGCCACCTCTATTCTGTTTAATTCTCTACCATGATCTATTTTTCCTCCTGTATTTAATCTTCCACTCTTCAAAGTTTCCGTCTGCGCCCACCTGAGGGTTGTGCGTTAGGTGTGTGTATTTGAATGAGTTTTATCCCTGTGTGTGCCCCCTCCTTGAAAAGGGCTCTGCCCGTGAGTCGTGGCGTTCTGTAGGAAAAAGGCTATTTTTTTATAGCCAATTTTTTGTTTGAGCTTTTTTTAGGCGTATTTATTTTATTTTTCTACACTTGCCAATGTTCAGGTTTATTTTGATTTTGCAAATTTTTTGTTGCAATAAACTTATTTTAATATTTATATTTGATGGCCGGTAGGCTTACATTCACCCTTCAAGTCAAGGTTAGACAAAGTCGAATTTGTTAATAAAAAAATGAAGGGAAAATACAAGAACCGTATATGAGATTTCTAAAATATACTGTCGCAATTGGCTACATTTCAGGACTTTTCGCTATTTTTTTCGGTTTTTAAATCTCGATAACTTATTTCCCTTTCGTTTCTCGGCTTTTTAAATATTTGTTTCCTTTTTGAGGGGGTGGGGGTGGGGTGGGATCATGTTCTACAAATAATGTAAATTTCGTTACATTCGACTGGGGTAGATAAATAGATATACTTTAAAAGATCATATATATATAATATATATATATATATATATATATATATATATATATATATATATATATATATATATATATATATATATATATATATATATATATATATATATATATATATATATATATATATATATATATATATATATATATATATATATATATATATATATATATATATATATATATATATATATATATATATATATATAGGGGAGGACGTAGCGCCGTCTGAAGCAATGCAAGTAACCCCCATTGGGCATAATCCACGGAGTGATAGGATGGGCTAGACCATTCCGTTTCACTCCGTTGCCTTTTGGTTCGTTCCTTTTCGCGTTTCATCTTCTCAGAGGGTCTCTAGTGTACCCTTGACTCACATTGGAGTGCCTATGCTCCAACCTTCCTCCTTCTTCACATGTGTCCTACAATATTTACAAACGCTTATACTTATATTACCTATTAAATTAATCAAAAATGGCAAAACTTAAATCTGCCTCGGAGAATCCAAGAGGGGCGAATTCCAAATGTAGCCCCTCATCTACTCCTTCCCCCATCACCACTTGGGAGTTGGTGGCCTCCGGTGATGGGGTTGGCGCCACCAAGACCTCTATGCTGGCTTGCCCTGGTGCACGGTCTTCGTTTTTCATTAATTTCTGCAACATTCGCGGTCTTTTTTCTAATCTCCACTTTGTCGAACACCACCTCTCTTCTTCTAGACCTCATCTCCTGTTCTTAACTGAAACTCAGGTGTCTGAGTGCTCTGACAGCAAGCCCTACTCTGTTTCCTCTTACTGTCTCTATCCTCAATTTTCAGCCAAAGGCGGATGTTGCGCATATGTGCGCAACGATGTTGTTTGTTCTCGTGTCTCTAATTTGGAGTCTTCTGAATTCTCAACTTTATGGCTCAAACTTTCTTGCAACTCTACAACTAAATTTATTTGTTCTGTCTACTTATCTCCTAACTCTACAGACTATCCAAAATTCTTCGACTATCTTAACTCCAAAATAGAACACATTCTTTCTCCTTCTCCTTTCTCCGAAATCATCATTTTAGGTAATTTCAATGTTCACCACCGCCAATGGCTTTCATCTAGTTCTCAAGATCCAGCTGGTGAACTCGCCTTCCAATTTTCTATCCAGAACAACCTTGAGCAGTTGGTGCAACTCCCTACCCGTATCCCTGACCGTCTTGGTGATGAACCCAACATTCTAGACCTTTTTCTAACTTGTAATCCTTCTCCTTATACTGTTAAACTCTTTCCTCCTCTGGGTTCATCCGATCATCTTCTTATCTCCGTATCTTGTCCTGTCTCTTCAAGTTTTCCGCAAGAACGGCCTCCGCCCTCGGCGAGGAGACGTTTCTGGCATTTCGGTGCCACTAACTGGTCTGACTTGCGGTCGTACTTTTCTGATTTTCCATGGAATGATTACTGTTTCCGTGGGAGGGGTCCCTCGGAGTGTGCAGAGCACATAACTGAGGTGATTCTCTCTGGCATGGAGGCGTACATTCCATTTTCTTTCCCTTCTACTAAACCTAATAAACCTTGGTTTAACTCTGCTTGTTCTCGTGCTATCCGCCGCAGGGATGCTGCATTCAGAGACTACCGTCGTCTTCAAACTCCAGAATCTCATGCAACTTATATTTCATCCCGGAGTCGTGCAAAATCTATTCTTCGAGATACTAAAAACTCTTTTCTCCGTCGTAAATGCAATAATCTTTCTGGCTCCTCTTCCTCTCGTCCTTTCTGGCATTTTGCAAAAAATGTCAACTCTAACTTTGCTTTTTCCTCTTTCCCTCCTCTAGGATCTTCTGACGGTTCAACTGCCGTTTTGCCTTCCTCTAAAGCTGAACTCTTTGCTCAAACTTTTGCCTTAAATTCAACCTTAGACGATTCCGGAGCTGTTCCTACTCCTTCAACCCCCTCTAACTCATTTATGCCTAAAATTGTAATTTCTTGTAAAGACGTCACTTCTGCTCTCTCTGAGCTTAACACTAAGAAGGCGTACGGTTCTGATGGTATTCCTCCTGTGGTTCTCAAAACTTGTGCTTCCGAGCTTGCACCCTGCCTTGGTAAACTATTTCGTCTATGTCTTTCTACTTCAACTTTCCTTCTTGCTGGAAACGTGCGC
>SEYY01021934.1:0-37500 GCA_009176605.1 Armadillidium nasatum
GGTTGAATGAGCGCACGTTTCCAGCCAGAAGGGAAGTGTCGAAGGAGAAAGACAAAGACGAAATAGTTTAACAAGGCAGGATGCAAACTCGGAAGCACAAGTTTTGAGAGCCGCAGGAGGAATACCATCAGGACCATACGCCTTCTTAGTGTTAATATATATTATATATATATATATATATATATATATATATATATATATATATATATATATATATATATATATATAGAGAGAGACTTCACAAGAGGGATAAGGGAGAAATGGGAGGAGGTTAGGGGGAGTGAAGTGGAAGGGGTGGAGGAGGAGTGGAGTAAACTGAAGGGGGCATTAGTGGAGGTTGCGAGAAGAGTGTGTGGGGTAATAAAATAGGTAATAGTAGAAGGAAAGGGAGTGAGTGGTGGAGTGAAGAGTTGGGGAATATGGTTAAAAGAAAAAAGGAGGCCTTCTGCAAGTATTTTAGTACGAAGGGCGGTAGGGATTGGGAAGAGTATAATTAGAGGTGTAGGGAGGTGAAGAGAGCGAAAAGGAGAGTGAGAGAGGAGTCTGATAGAAAGGTGGCAGATAATTTTAAGGAAAGGAGTAAGATGTTTTGGAAGGAGGTAAATAAAGCGAACAGAGGGAGAGAGGAGCGGGGAGAGGGAGTAAGGGGGAAGATGGTGATGTGATGCAAGGAGAGAGGGAGGGAGGGGAGAGATGGAAGAGAAACTTTAGTAATTTGTTGACGGGGGTGGGAAGCAAGGGAGTAGTGGAGAATAATGAGGAGATGATGCTAGAAGAAGGCGGGAGTATTAGTAGAGAGGAAGTAAAAGTAGCTGTGGGAAAGGTGAAGATGGGAATGTCGGCAGGAATGGATGGTATATATGGGGAAATGATAAGGGTGGGAGCGGGAGTGATAGTTGACTGGTTGGTGAGAATGTTTAATGTGTGTTATTGAGAGGGAAAAGTGCCTCAAGAGTGGCAAGAGGCATGCATAGTGCCGATATATAAAGGGAAGGGGGATAGGATGGTGTGTAAGAATTATAGGGGGGATAAGCTTGTTGAGTGTAGTAGGGAAAATTTATGGGAGAGTTTTAGTATCGAAAGTAAAAGAATTGACAAGAGAGAGAGAGTGGGGGAGGAACAGGGAGGTTTTAAAGAAGGTAGGAGATGTGTGGATTAGGTGTTTACACAGAATTATTGGTGAAAAATTACGTGAGAAAGATAAAGTGGGGTATGTATGCTTTATGGATTTAGGAAAAGCGTATGATAGAGTTTGTAGGAGGAAATTGTTTGAGGTTTTAAAGGAGGGGAGTGAGAGGTAGATTTTTGAATGGAATTAAATCATTTTATGAGAACTGTAGAGAGAGGGTGGGGGTGAGGAGGGAATTAACTGAATGGTTTAAAGTGGTAGTTGGACTGAGGCAGGGGTGTATTATGTCTCCTTGGTTGTTTAATGTGATAATGGATGGTGTTGATAGGGTGATAAAGAGGGAGGAGAAGAGTATTAAGATGAGAAGTGGTGAGGGAGAATGGGAGGTAAGTGTCTTGATGTTTGCGGAATCTCTGGAGAAGCTGAGAATGTTGGTGAAGGAGTTTGTGATGGAATGTGCTTCGAAGGGATTAAGGGTAAACTCAACAAAGAGTAAAGTGATGAGGATTGGGGGCAGGGATGAGGCAGCTAGAGGGGAGGAATGGGAGGGTGTCGAGGTAGGGGGAAAGAAATTTGAGGAGGTAGAAGAGTTTAAATATCTGGGAATGTTAGTGGAGGGAAAAGGATGGATAGATGAGGAAATAAAGAATAGAGTGACGGAGGGAATGAAAGTGATGGGGGACTGAGAGAAGTTTGGAAGAAGGGAAGAACATCAAAGGAAATAAAGGTAAGAATGTTTGAGAGTATGTGTCTACCATCTGCAATGTATGGGTGTGAGACATGGGTGATGAATGCTCAGATTAGGAAAAGATTAGAAGTTTTTGAGATGAAAGGATTGAGGGCTATATGTGGGTTAAGGAGGGTAGATAGAATCAGAAACGAAAAAATAAGAGAGATGTGTGGATAGAAGAGGGGGATAGTGCGTAGAGCGGAAGAGGGTGTATTAAGATGTTTTGGGTATATGTGTAGAATGGATAAGAATAGGATGTAGGTAGAGTGATGAGATCCGAGATAGAGGGAGGAAGGGGGAGGGGAAGCCAAGGTGGAGGTGGATGGATGGGGTGAGGGAGATATTGGGGGGGAGAGGTTTAAATGTGGACGAAGGTAGGAGAGTCGCGGAGGACAGAGTGAGATGGAGGGCAGTGGTGAAGGGGGAGGGGAGATAGAATGTGGATGTGTTTGTGTGTGAGTGAACAGTGACGAGCACCATCCCACGAGAGTGGGAAAGGTGAATGGTAAAATGAAATAAAATATATATATATATATATATATATATATATATATATATATATTATATATATATATATATATATATATATATATATATATATATATATATATATATATATATATTTTAATCGTAATATTAATTTTACGATTAATAAATTAAATAAGAAAATATATATATATATATATATATATATATATATATATATATATATATATATATAATATATATATATAAATCTTTCCTTTCCTCTCTTATTCGCTCTGATGGTTTTGCTGCTAACACTCCAACTGAAAAAACAATTCTCTTCTGCCTACTGTTCTCCTCTAATTCAACACTGAACGACTCATGCAATCCTCCTACTTCTTCTCCTCTCAGATGTCCCATGCCTTTACCTGTGATTACATTTGATCAAGTACATGGACTTCTGAAATCTATAAACGTTAGGAAGGCAAGCTTCCCGGATTTCATTTCACCCCGAGTTTTAAGGGAGTGTGCTTCTGAGCTGTCTCCATCCCTCATTCATCCTTTCTCTCTATATCTCAATACTAGTACTTTCCCTCAGTGTTGGAAGCGGGCATTAGTGCAACCTATTTCGAAGATAGGTAGCAGTTCTGATCCTTCTAACTATCGCCCTATAGCTTTTACTTGCATTCTGTCTAAGATCTTTGAACTCTTCTCATCTCTCATTTTTAGATCATCTGGAATCCCATTCCATTCCTGATCATCAGTATGGCTTTCGTCGTTTGAGGTGTACTGGTGATATACTTTCCTATCTCATAGATTTATGGTCTTTCTTCTGCCCTTAGGGACCATGGAGAGACTATGTGTGATGGCACTTGTCATACCTAAAGTGTCCGACAGAATATGGCATGCGTCACTGCTTTCCAAGCTCCCTCCATCTCTTTGCTTACTTTCATATAGCTTTCTTTCTAACCGTTCCATTTCTGCTGTTGTTGATGGGGTGCCTTCTTCATTTCCTGTCAATAGTGGTGTTCCTTAGGGTTCTGTATTGTATCCTACTCTGTTCCTACTTTTCACTAATGATCTTCTCAGCTGATCATCTAACCCTATCCATTCATGTGTCGTTAACCGTCCCTCCATTCTTCTACTCCTTTCAAATTTGATCGATCTTTTGCGTCAAGAGTTGCTTCTCGCCTTCATCTTTTCGATTCCATTCTTGCTGATCTTAAAAGAATTCCCCAGTGAGGTCGTCTCAATCTTTTGAAATTCAATTCTTTAAACCTCACCTTCTTGAAATCTCACTCTCAAAGTCACCTCCTAAATTTTTTATTTCTTTCGACGGTTTTCCCGTCTCTTCAGTTGGCAGTATTTAAATCCTTGACCTTCATATGAACAAAAAAAAAATGTTTTGGAAACCTCACATAGCAATGGTTGCTAGGGCTTACTCAAAGAAGGTGGGAATTCTGCTTAGGCTGCGAGAATTTTTTTCTTCTTCGCAGTTACCCCAATTATACAAGTGCCTCATACGTCCTTGTATGGAGTACTGCTCTCATATCTGGTGTGGCAAAGATTTCATCAGTCTTTTGGATAGGGTTGAGTCAAAGGCTAAAAGACTTATAAATTGTTCCGCTCTTTCTAATTCACATGACCCTTTATTTTTGCGACGTGACTTTGGTTTCCTGTCTCTTTTCAACAGATACAACTCCGGCAAATGCTCAAGGGAACCGTCTACTCGTATACCTCCAACTTTACGACACAAGGGGTGCATTGCACATAAATTTTATGTAGACATAGCAACTCCAGGCCTGTCTGCTGTGATGTCTTCCCCATTCCAGCCACCTCTGTTTTGTAGAATTCTCTCCCATCTTCTATGTTTCCTGCCGATTTAATTTCATTATTTTAGAGGCCACGTCTGTGCTCACCTTCGAAATTTGCGTTAGGATTTGTACGGTTTTCCTTATTCTTTTATAAATCTAACATCCTCCTTGAAAAGGGCTCTGCCCGAGAGCGATGGTTATGTGTTAATATATATATATATATATATATATAATATATATATATATATATATATATATATATATATATATATATTATATATATATATATATATATATATATATATATATATATATATATATATATATATATATATATATATATATATATATATATATATATATATATATTATATATATATATATATATATATATATATATATATATATATATATATATATATATATTATATATATATATATATAATTATATATAATATATATATATATATATATATATATATATATATATATATATATATATATATATATATATATATATATATATATATATATATATATATATATATATATAATATATATATATATATATATATATATATATATATATATATATATATATATATATATATATATATATATATATATATATATAATATATATATATATATATATATATATATATATATATATATTATATATATATATATATATATATATATATTAATATATATCCATCCGCGGATATTAAAAATTTGACATCCGATACATTCACTAATATATATATATATATATATATATATATATATATATATATATATATATATATATATATATATATATATATATATATATATATATATATATTATATATATATATACATCTACAATCTACAACCTCTCCCAGGAAGGGTTTTCACCCTGTCAGTGGAACCAGCATCTTTTCCCATCTGCTTGTAGAAGTTCTCCCAGAGCCCTCTAAAAGATCATGTTTTTCGGCTCGTTCGTCTCCATGCCGGTCCATAAGTCTTATCCAGACTCTCAGGTAGGGTTTTTACCCTTTCAGTAGGACCAGCATCGTTTTCAAACTAACTTCTAAACACTCTCTCCCAGGGGTCTTCAAAAGATTATGCTTCTCCGAGCTATGGCTTCCAATGCTGGTTCTGGAGTAGTTACAAGCCGTTGACAGAGTAATCACAAGGCCGGATGGCTAGTCCTGTCGTCCTTGCATTTATTTCTCTTCATATGATCCGATCCTGTCGTCGATTTCCAAACCTCAAGTTTCCAAATTTAAATTCTTAATGTTAAGCCGAAAGTCCATTATCTTGAAAGATTTGTTGCTCCTCTATAGATTTTAAGATATAATTTTATCGAAACTTATTCAATTTATTACTTTTTTTTTTAATAAAAATATTTTCCCAAATTCTAATTTTAAAATAAATTTTAGCTATTATTTTTTTAAAAATTTTGTTCAGTACTATCATAATGCATAAACCTTCTTCCTTCTTTTCTCTCCTCAATCTTCTTCTGATTCTTCTCGCTTTTCTTTTCCCATCTACTTTTAGGCACATCTACTCTCTGTGAGTATATATATATAATATATATATATATATATATATATATATATATATATATATATATATATATATATATATATATATATATATATATATATATATATATATATGTATATATAATTGATAGAAAAGAATGAAGTTTCAAGAGTGGTTGCTCATGAGCGATTGGGCGAAGTGCTGAAGATCTTAAGAAATATTTTAGAAAACTACAGTGCAATACAACACACCGAACTTCTTAGTGCAGCTTCAAAGCTTATAACTCACGTGAATGGTAAGTTGGTATTTCAATATTATTAAGATTTATGAATATGTGGTTTAATATCTTAAAGTAAATATAGTGAATATGAAAGAAAAGAAAGATTTATGAATGTTGAGTATATATTACTGAAGGTGAAATATTTCACTCAGTGATGTAGAAAAATAAAAATGCTTTTTGATATTCGACTTCAAATGTTTTGGAGTATTTATATTTGTGTTATGCATACGTTTGCCTGTGACATCACGCAATTTAACACAAAACTGCAATGAGCCTTCCTATGAATTTTTACTTCAGATATTTTTCCCCTTATCTGATCTAGAAATACACCCTTTCATTCCTTAATTTTCCTTTATTGAGCTAAATCACCAAATTCCAAATCAACCTTGCAAATTTCTTGTAAATTTCATTACACTATTTCTTTCCAACCAATTCTGGAATATTCTTGATCTGTGTTTCGCCACTATTCGTATTCAGCATAAGACGTAATTTTCATTTCTATTCGTAATTCTAACTATAACCTGACAGCAATTAATGTTAATTCTTTCTCACCAGTAGCTTCATTATGCTGTAACCGTAACTTATGGAAACTTTATTTGTGTAATTGTGGTGGAAGGAGCTATCATTGTTTCTACTATTTTATTTTATTTTTGCATACATTGACGCTGTGTATATTTTAATGTCTGCCTAGAAACGCAAATGAGATGAACAGGTTTATTTTCTGTTCAACTTCGTCTTTCTTTTATCAAAATACATGATTCGCTGTCTTGATTGCTGATGTACTGCATATTCAGATCTGAATCGATTCGAGGGTATTATTTAGGATATTTATAAAAACTTTTTTTTTTTTTTGCTTTTGTGATGGTTTCTTAAATGTCAAAACCTTCTTTTATTTTTCATGAGATGCTTTCATGAAAAAAACAATGAAAAAAGGAATGATAAATAGTGATAAAAAGGTGTTTTCCACGCCTTTTCGTTTTATAAACTCTTTCACTCTCTTTCTATGTTTCTTTGTGCAACTCCCTGACCCTAGATTTAACCGCTATGCTTTATCTTAATGTGTTATATCTGTAAAGTCTGAAATACAAACTCCTTTTCAATTTTCTCAACTTCCTGTGACGTGCATATCTTCAAAAGCCGTGTTTCGTGACATGTCTTCATTTAATCAGTCTAGATTCTGTTATTTCCGAACCCTGGGGAAATTGGTTTTCTTATGACCTTTTCTTTGAAGTCAGGATCATCTTCGTGAATACAGTTTAGAAGTCCTAAAGCTTCAGTCTAGATCTTCAGAAATTGATTAACGTAATCTTCAAAAAGGCATTCTTTTTCTTTAAACGACCGAACTTTAAAAATCTTGAGAATCTTATATCGTATATCCAATGCAAGGGTTATTTCAGATGTAGTGAATGCACCCTCGATAGACCGTTCATCTTCATTCTGAGGGCATTTCTGGCATTCTTATTTTGCCCCTTTTAAAGCACAATTTGTTTTTAATTCTCACAGGTAGAAAGAGAATGATTAAATCCTGAGGCGGAAGAATCTTAATAAAGGAAACGTTGAAATATTCATCATTGAAATTTTTCGTAAATAAATAAATGTTGTGTACTTTATCCCTACAGACTTTCCAGAAGGCCCACTGGTATATATACTATACATTTCTGGACGAAGGCGTAGAGCGAGGTGTTGTCCTGATACTTGATCATTTTTAACTTCAGTCGTAGGATAATAATAAATGGTTTAGTATGACCTCCGAAGAAAGAGTTATCTATCACGAGTCTACTATTAATTAAGTGCATAGTTACTAATACAGTTACCGTATGTACCAAAAATTATGTTTCTATCGAAATAATTAGGATCTTTTATGGTTAGGTTTTCTGAGTCTTCCATTCACACTTCAATATTCTTACAACGTTGAATCCCGAGTCTTTATATGTTTTGCGTTTCATTGTGATAGTATACTTATTATCAGATGAAATACCATGAAAAGTACCATTACCATTATCGCAACCTCTATAGCCGTTCTTTGCACAGTCGTAATACAAAAAGACATTTCACATCATGGACTTAGCTAAATCTATCAATTCAGGATATAACCAGCTATTTTTTATTTTAAACCCCTTCTCTTGGCGATATTGAGCATGTCTTATATTTATATAATTGATTTTTCCTAGTCATGTTCTTATAGATAGCGGAACAAAAAGACACAATCGTCAAACGGTCGGCAAAGCAATCTATTCGAAAGGCCTTAATAAAGACTCTAAATTTTTCAAATCATCATTTTAGTACATTAAGCTTTTTGCATTCTTCAAAAATAAATTCTTTGTTTTTAATGTTATAATATTCTTCAAAATTACGACTTCACTAAGAGACATTTATTTTTAATTTAAAGAAATCTTTATGAAGTATTGAAGCTTTGTAATTTAATTAATTTTCATTTTAAAAAGTGAAAGAAAATGAATACTTTTAAAACACTTCATTCGGCAATAAACATATATGCACTTTATTGCTTCTCTTTATAGGATCAATACTCATAACATTCGAGTTAGAGTTAGTTAGCTAGGAAGAATAGACGTATTTTTATCAAACTTTTCACCATTATGAACAGTCAGAACTAGTTTTGTCTTTGGTCTGTTTTAGGAAAAGTTCATTAAAAATCTACAAACTTATCGGTATGTCCTTCCCAGCTTTTAGCTTCAAATACCTTATTTTAGGACAACAATGAATGCATACATTCTTTTTCTTCACGGGCAGAACCTTTTTCAAGGAGGGGGTTTATAAAAGAGTAAGGAAGAAGAGAACCCACCCAGCCCCGAACCTAAAGCACACCTCTCAGGCTGGCACAGACGGAAGTCATGATGAAAGGAAGATTAAATGCATGAAGAAAAATAGAAAATGGAAGGGAGTTTCACAGAACAAAGGTGGCTGGAAAGAAGGAGGCACCACAACGGGCAAGTCTGGGGTTTACAAAATTCACACAAAATTGGGGTGAGAGCAGGGCACCACTTATGCAATAAGGGTCACGCAAAGGTGGTGGGAAGCGAGAGGTTGATTCCTTCAAGAACTTGCCATTGTAGTACCTGTAGAAAGGAGATAGTGTGCCAACGTCACGTTGCAGAGATAGGGGGTCAAGAGAGTTTGAAAGTAGAGAAGAGTTAATTAATCTTTTAGCCTTAGACTCAACCCTATCCAGAAGAGAGGAGGAACCGGAGCTCCCCCAAATGTGAGAATAGTACTCCATACAAGAGTGAATGAGACCCTTATATAATTGGAGTAACTGCTCAGAAGGAAAAAATTCTCGCAACTTGAACAGTATACCCAGCTTCTTAGAGGCCACCTTAGCAACCATTATATGTGGTTTCCAAAACAATTTAGTGTTTATATTTTGACCAACAATGTTAATGTTATTTACGTGAGACGGGAAAGTCATCAAAGAAGATAGGAAAGTTGGTACGTGTTTTGGAGAGGGAGATATGAAGAAGTTGAGTTTTTAAAGAGTTGAATTTCACAAGGTTGCTATGACCCCACCGGGAAATCCCATCCAGATCGGCAAGAATAGAATCGGAAAGTTGAAGACGAGAAGCAACTCTAGAAGCAAGAGAGGGAGCAGATTTGAAATGAGTAGAAGAATGTAGAGTTGAGTCATCAGCATAAGAGTGAACAGAGTTAGAAGTGCAGTTGAGAAGATCGTTAATGAAAAGTAAGAATAAGTAAGGTTGGAGATAAAACAGAACCCTGAGGAACACCACAGTTGACAGAAAAAGAGGAAGAGGTCGCTCCATCTACAAGTGCCGAAATGGAATGATCTGAGAGGAAACTAGACAAAAGCAAGCAAAGGGAAGGAGGAAACTCAAAGGAAGGGAGCTTGGAGAGCAGTGACGCATGCCATACCCGGTCGAAGGTCTTGGATATGTCAAGCGCCACCACACAAGACTCGCCGAAGTCCCTAAGGCAGAAGACCATAGATCAGTAAGATAGGAAAGTATGTCACCAGTAGACCTCGAGCGTCGAAAGCCATACTTGTGATCATAGAGAAGAGAATGAGACTCCAAATGATCCAGGAAATGAGAGTTGAGGAGAGTTTCAAAAATTTTAGACAGAACACAAGTGAGAGCTATAGTTCTGGTGGAGCTGTTGGAGAGAAAGCATTATAACTAAGAACTATAAGATTATGGTCAGAGTTACCGATAGGAGGGAAACTGTTGTATTTATATTTAGAAGTAGTAGTGGTGAAGCAAGTCACCAAATCAAGTGTATTCAAGAATTTGTTTAGGAAGATCTGGAATGTGTGTGGGTTCCCTAATCAACTGCTCCAGATCGTTAAGAATGCTGAATGATTTCGTTTCCTTCCTACCTGTATCAATATGAGAAACCTAACCATTCAGTGTGGTGTACGTTGAAATCCCCTAAATAGAGGACTTCATAATTTGGATGAGAAGAAGTGACAGTCTCGTGAGAAGTAGTAAGATATTGAAAAAGAACTAGAAAATCTGTTCCATTCGGGAAACAATAGCAGAAACACAAGATAATTGTAGTGGCAGGAAGACAGATTTTAAGCATAAAACATCGAAATTAGGAGATACTAGATATACGAGACGTGTCATTGGGGTGTTAATGTTGATATAGGCAAATACTCTCCCATTTAATCGGAAATTGTGAAAAAAGTTGTAGTTAGAGACATTAAGTTGCTAGAGAAAGAATTCCTGTCCAGCTGGGTTTCAGACAGAAGCAAAATGTTAGAACGAGAGTTAGTGAGGCGATGTTCGAGAAATGTGAGATTAGTTCTGAGGTCACGGACTTTAGCAAAGGAAATAGAATGCCCCGTCTACGCCCACCCCCACTACCACTCAAATTAGGCATTCAAAGAAACACACTCACGCACACACGCACACACATGCACGCATACACATGCATGCACGCGCGCACACGCACACGCACATGCACAGACGCACACACACACGCATGCTAGCACACACGAATTTAAAAAACCCAACATTAAAAATAAATATTATTAAAAATTAAAACTATTAAAATTAATATTAAAAATTTTAAAACTATGATAATTAAAACAAAAAAAAGAGGTAAACCTTGACTAGAGTAATTTAATTCAAACCTCGAAGAAAAAATAAATTAAATTTAAAATGGTAAAGTTTAATTAACTTTTAAATTAATACTTATCTTAAAAAAGACAAACTCTTCTCTAAATAAAAACTTCCTGTAATTAACTAGAAACACTAAAAGATTAAAACTCTGTACACGTTAGAAAAATATTAAAGTAAATCAACACATTCAAAACTAAAAAACTATAATAAAAAAAAACACACGCATGCATTATATTCTATTAACGACGCAACACATCCTTCCACTAAGGGAGCAAAACAAAAGCCCTTTTATAACCCTTCTATTATATCCGTACATTTTTTTTATTTGTTACCACCACTCATGGGTAGAGCCCTTTTTAAGGAGGGGACATAATTAAGATATAAAAAAACCCAGTCAATTCGGAACCTAACGTAGATCTCTCAGGTGGGCGCAGACAGAGGCTTTAAAGAGAGATATGTCAAATACAGCAGGAAAAACAGACGAAGGAAGGGTGTTCCAAAGAACAGAGGTGGCTGAAAAGAAGGAGGTACCACAACGTGCAAGTCTAGAGTTTGCCAAGCTCACACAAAATTCAAATGCAAGCATGTCACCCCTTGTGCTGCGAGGGCGACGCAATGGTGGTGGAATGCCATAGGTTAACTCCCTCGAGCACCTGCCATTGTATTACCTATAGAAAAGAGAGAGTGCGCCAACGTCACGTAGCAGAGAAAGAGAGTCAAGGGAGTTTGAAAGTAGGGGACAGTTTATTAGTCTCTTACCTTTAGACTCAAAATTATCTAAAAGAAGGGTGGACCAGAACAACCCCAAATTTGAAAACAGTACTCCATACAAGGACGGATAAGACCCTTATATAATTGGAGTAACTGTTCTGAAGAAAATTACATAAATTATAAATAAACCATATGGAAAATCAGTAAGTATTAAATCATTTCTTATTTTTTATGTCTTTTAACATTTGAGCATTTATATTGCTGAAAAGTTTCTGTATCTTAGTAGCATGTGAATATGTTAAGAACATTATCTTTTTTTTTATTCCTTTTCTTTTCTCTTTTCTTCATAATATTCATCTTCTTTTGACTTATATATATTTCATTACATACGTTACAAAAGATTTTTGTATACTCATGTTTAAACTCTGCATTAAGAACCATCTTTATTATTGTGAGACATAAAGAATAATATTTTTTCCTTATGTGTTTATTATTAATACGGTATTGGAGATAGTCTCTCCAATCTCTATCTCAATGTTCGAATTAAACTGCGTCATTCTCTTTCTAGTATCGCAAATACAACGGACACCGCTCTCTGAACTATCATGTAGCATAGCTTCTCCGCTAAGAAGGGATTTCAAAAGTCTTTTCCTTTCTCTGAGAAGTCTTTGATATCAGTCTTAACAGCTATGCTCAATCTTACATGTACTTTACTGGAAAATCTAGAATACTTTCTTTATCTATATTCATAATTTCCATTTAAGTGTACGCTTTCAAACGCTACCGTGACATATTAGCCTTAAACTTTGCCTTGGTTCAGAAATATTTTCCAATTTTGGTGAAAGTTTAGTCAGCTCTGGTCTTTTTCTACTGGAAGATTTTATATATATATATATATATATATATAATATATATATATATATATATATATATATATATATATATATATATATATAATATATATATATATATATATATATATATATATATATATATATATATATATATATATATATATATATATATATATATATATATATATATATATATATATATATATATATATATATATATATATATATATATATATATATATATCCTCCGGTGGGCAAAGGTCAGAGGCCTACAAAAATTCCACAGGAGTTGGAAAAACACTATTCTGGTTGATGGTGGGTGACGTGTCCAGATACACGGCGTTTGAAGGTATGCAAGTAAAAGGAAGTTGGGAAAACAGATAAAGGGAGTGTTTCCAGACTTTACCAGTAGAGTATATGCAAGATTGAGCATAGCGGTTAAGTCTATATATATATATATATATATATATATATATATATATATATATATATATATATATATATATATATATATATATATATATATATATATATATATATATTATATATATATATATATATATATATATATATATATATATATATATATATATATATATATATATATATATATATATATATATATATATATATATATATAATATATATATATATATATATATATATATATATATATATATACAGTTACATATATATAATAAAATGTGAAATATTAAAACAGGTGTCAAATTGTGTTAGTGTTAGCAAAACTATAGTGATTAACTTGTTCAACTTTTGCCGAGAAGTTTGTATTTTTCTCAAACACTTTCAACCAAGATAGGGACAGATTTCCGTAACATGTAAGCTATATATATATATATATATATATATATATATATATATATATATATATATATATATATATTATATATATATATATATATATATATATATATATATATATATATATATATATATATATATATATATATATATATATATATATATATATATATATATATATATATATATATATATATATATATATATATATATATATATATGTGAGTATGTGTGGTGTAATATGGCAGTAGGCCTGATCTCGCGGCAACGCTCTTGTATAGGTTAGGCCTCTATTTTACGGCAACTTCGGTAGTTCAGGTTATGATAAGTCGGACGAAGTACGCTAGAAAACTGAATAATAATAATTATAAAATAATTAGAATAATAGGCATACATGAAATGAAATCTAAATAATAACACAAATATCAAAAAATTTGAATTGGCATATCGGTGTTTCGATATATCGATATTTTCGAATATCGATATTTTCCAAATATCGAAGGTCAGAAAGCTTCTTAACCTTTACCACACACACACATATATATATATATATATATATATATATATATATATATATATATATATATATATATATATATATATATATATATATATATATATATATATATATATATATATATATATATATATATATATATATATATATATATATATATATATATATATATATATATATATATATATATATATATATATATATATATATATATATATATATATATATATATATATATATATATATATATATATATATATATATATATATATATATATATATATATATATATATATATATATATAATTTGAGCTAATGATTTATTCCTAGGGAATCTGATTCTAATGATGAAAATCAAGGCCAAGGCAAGGGTGAACATATTTATTTGGACGTTTCGAATCGTATAGATTCATCTTCAGCTAAAATTAAACAAATACACACAATTAAAAATAAAAATTAACAAAAGAAAGAGTATAAAACAAAAATATTAAACAAAAAATATATAAAAAAAACCGTGCCACAACTCAAGAGGACATCTTAACGGTGAAAAACTAAAATCAAAGAAAAATAACAGAAAGATATAAAGTTGGTTGGTTAATGAAAACATAAAAAAGCATTCCTATATAAAAAACATTAGAATAAAACTTAAAAAATTAAAATTTAAAATAAGCGAATAAAGACAATAAAAATAAAATAAATTAAAAATTACAATATTAAAAGTTAAAAAAATTAGAAATAATAGTTAAAAGTAGAATTAATAATAATAATAATAATAATAATAATAATAATAATAATAATAATAATAATAATAATAATAATAATAATCATATAATAATAATAATAACATAATAATGATGACCAAAAGGCAAACAAACAAAAACAGAACAATGAGACTGGCGTAAATAATAAGAATGCAAACATCCCAATGACATAAAAGTAAAAAGAAGCAAAAATTAAAATAACACACCAAAAAACGTCCAAAAGGGTAATTATAAAATAAAATATGGAAAATAGAAGTGAAGAAAAAATTAAAGAAAAGATGAAAGTAAGAATGAAGGTAAAAGAGGATGAGAAAAAAGAGAAAGAAGAAATGGGAATAAAGGTAAAAAACGAAAAATAAAAGTGGAAAAAAATGAAAGAGGGTGAAAAAACGTAAAAGTAGTAATGAAAGCAATAGATAACAATAAAATAAGAAAATAAAATAAAAATTGTAAAAAAATTATCAATGAAAAATAAACAATAATAACAATAACATTAACGTTAATAATAATAATAATAATAATAATAATAATAATAATAATAATAATAATAATAATAATAATAATAATAATAATAATAACAATAAAAATAAAAAAAAATAAAAAACAAAACAATAATAAAGAAACAATAATATCGATAATAATAACATCAGCAATGTAAATGATGAAAAATATATATCGCAGAAAACAAATATTGAGAAACAGTAAAAAACTAAAAGACAGCTGAATATAAAACCAAAGATAAGAACAAAAAATATTAAAAACAAAAACAAAAAGGTAAAATAACAAACTGGAAACAAAAACAAGACACAAAAAGGAGGAAATAGTCATAATATATGTAAAGTAGCAGACGGGACATTGCCATTTCGGAGAGGAGATAGTTTCTTAACATAGAGGGATTCAAGGATCCTCCTGTCGAGTTCAGAAGAAGTAGAGCAAAGGACCTGAAAATCACGAATAGAGGCAGGGTGACCAGTGGTATAGGAATGATCACGTATAGAGGAATGTTCAGGACTCGTTAGGGGTCTCTCAGTCCTGTATGATACTCCCAAATGTTTACAGGCTCTGACGTGAAGTTGTAGGCCAGTCTGGCCTATGTAGTTGGCATTGCAGCCAGCACACTTAAAAACATATACGACAGATGACCTGTGTAATAAGGGGAGAGACTCTTTGAATTTAAAATAAGAGCCTATAGTTGAAGAATTGACAGGAATAAGATGAAAATCACAATGAAGGAAAAAACGAGTCAAAAGCTTTCGAAGGTCGGCATTAAGAGTGGTAGACAGCGGGCCCAAATATGGGATCTTGAGGTAAACCTTCATTTAGGGGGCAGTGGGGAACACAAGTTTTGGCCTAAAAAGGTTAAGAAGAAATTCATTAACAACTTTATCTAAAAGAAATGATGGATAAAGGTTAAAAGTGAAAAACTTCCTTAAAAATTGAACTTCTGTATGGAAAAAATGTCAGTCAGAACAGATCTTATAAGCTCTATGAACTCTAGAAGTTATAGCAGAAAGCTTATAACTGTAAGAGGAAAAACTAAAAAAGTTAGTACCCAAAAGTGTAGTAGAAGGCTTTCTATAAACCGAGGTAGAGAAACCTCCAGAAGAACGAGTGACCATAACATTCAAGAAAGGCAGTGACCCAGTCACCTCACCTTCCATAGAAAAACGGATATTAGGATGTTTACCATTGAGATAATTTAGAAAAAGGCGAGGTTGATCTTCACTAGTAAAAAGTAGGAAACAATCATCATTATAGTGCGAAAATGTTGTTTAAGTCATGTACATCAATTTTCCAAAATTACTAAATTTCCATTTTATTTATTCAATTTTTATTTCAATTTGCATTTTATTTCATTATACGCATTTTTTATTCCACATTATTTAATATATTCTAAACTTACACCCGTTTTCTTTACCAAGCTATAACTACAATAATTCGTAATTTTCCTTTTCTATTCATATTTTCTTAATTTTTAAAATGTAATACATTAAAGTATATTCATACATATACATACAATACCAAAAACATCATGCACATATACACAGTCATAGGCACAAACCTTACCTTGTGACGTCATGCTACCTTTTTCTAACACTTTCTAACATTTTTTCTATCACTTTCTAGAATGAGACATATATGCTATGCCATGTATTCTACTCGGAAAGACGGGAGTGTCATTGTCAACGAAGCTATCATTGAGGGTAAGACAACATCCGTTACCTCATTCTGTATTCCTGAGTGCCACTTCTAGTTTTGAAGAAGTTAGATTTTTCAGTCAATTTTCAGTTGACTTCAAGAAGAAAAAATGACGCGAAAATTCAAAATCAAATTCAAGATGGCGTCAACACACGTGATGGACAGAAGAGAAGAAATCACGTGATGAAGGAAAAAAAGACGAAGATGACGTCATCAACGTCTGCATCCTGATTGGTTAAACGGAACCTTACCCAGGCACTCCATCAGGCAAGGTGCCAAGCACTAGAAAGGTCTCTAGCAAGAGGGTAAAGGGTTTGAAGAAAAGCTAGAACTATGACGTCATTCAGAAGGGTTCCTGTGATTGGTTGGATGATGCTTTACCCTCAGTCCAAAATGACACTTCCCTCGGTATATAGGAAGGGTGCCAAGTGCTAGAAAGGTCTCTAGCATGAGAGACAAGGGCTAGAAAGGGCTAGAAAAACTAGAAATAACCCTCAGGAAACAACGTGAGGCACGTGCAGGCACCTGCCGGGGCGGTAACTACAAAGGAAAATAAGCTCAGCCACGTTCCTGGCGTTAAGATCAAAGGATTAAAAGGTCAAAAAGGTACTGGATTAGCGGATTAACAAGGGATTAACAAGATTGAATCAAAGATAAGCGAATTAAAAGGATTAAAAACACCTCACGAAAGGGCATGGTTTCCCCTCACTCCCCCAATTTCCCCTCACTCCCAAAAAAGACCTAATGAAAGAGCCTCGTTTCTCCTCACTTGACACTGGCACTCCCCTCCCTTGGCACTGGCACCCTTTAATCTTCTGGCCCTAATATATATATATATATATATATATATATATATATATATATATATATATATATATATATATATATATATATATATATATATATATATATATATATATATATATATATATATATATATATATATATATATATATATATATATATATATAATATATATATATATATATATATATATATATATATATATATATATATATATATATATATATATATATATATATATATATATATATATATATATATATATATATATATATATATATATATATATATATATATATATATATATATATATATATATATATATATATATATATATATATATATATATTATTTATTGATATCAGCTGGTTTGTAGACTTACAATCTATCTAGTTCTTTTTCTCCGATTGATGAATCACTACTAACAAGAGGATAAAAATACAACTGGTAAAAATTATAATATATATACAACAGGATATTAATGTCCGGTATTCGCCACTCCTCACTTCAAATGATCTTACTTACAGCTCTCCAACCTTAACATCACCTTTACAACTTCAATATAACAACAATATGATTAGTAACTGCCTGAATGACATCTCTCTAATGCCACAAATGAAATAATTCTAAAGTACAGCGTCAACAAATCAAAACACCACCCCAACTCCACAATAAGGCATCACCACAGCAACAAGACTAGTGTTATTGTATATATATATATATATATATATATATATATATATATATATATATATATATATATATATATATATATATATATATATATATATATATATATATATATATATATATATATATATATATATATATATATATATATATATATATATATATATATATATATATATATATATATCTGTTGACCTCAAAATGATGGTCCTGCAAAACAAGAGTGGATGTGATCTCGTAAATAGGCGGCAGTCACTTTCCCACGGGCAATTATGATTGGTTCAAAGATCCGTACAAAAGAGAATCGTGTACCAGAACACCTCCTAAATGGACAAAAACAATAGCAATAATAAATACTGGACACCAGTAGCATTAATAAATAATAATAATAATAATAATAATAATAATAATAATAATAATAATAATAATAATAATAATAATAATAATAATAATAATAATAATAATAATAATAATAAAATATTAATAATCATGAATAATAATAATAATAACAATAATAATAATAAGATGCACACATTAAGGCTTTTTTAACTGGCTTCACCTTTGCCTTACTGTCAAATTCGTTTGCGTTAAATTGTTCCTAAATTCCTTGGAGCTACTTTTCTCTTCCATGTTAACCTAAATTTAATTCTCGCATTCAATTTTCTAGTAATTTTCCAAACGAAAATCCAAGCTATATCAAAATTTTATAACTAGATACATGTATATTTCTAAAATCTGCAACTTTCAAATAATTTATCATCCAAACAGTATTCCAGACTATATCAAAATTTCGTATTCAAAAAACTCGCTAATTTTTCCATTATGTAATCAACATACGTATTCAAAATTCATATTCAAAAACTACAACTATTTACTTATTATTTTAATCTTTGACTTACCCGTTTCACGTGAATAATTATCTAGAATTCGTAAGTTTACAGCGAACGTTCCAAAAACTATCACAATTTTGTACTTGCACGAAGCTGATACGTTTAACACTGAAAACTCAAAATGACAAAGAAAAAAAGTTCTTGAATTAAATCTACCTGATCATACTACTTAATTTAGTTGGTTTATGGGTTTGACAATCTTCAACCTACCACACAACTCCCCCTCAGTGATTGGAAGCCCAATCTCTAAAGAGAAAAAAAATCATTCTTTATAATACGACTTTCTTCTGGCTTCTGTTCTCTTTTCATATTCCAATACTTTCTCCTGGACGTTCGGCATTTCAGGCACCGGTCCACGTGATCTTGTCCCTGGTGGAGAGTAGGTTTTGTCATTCAACTGCTCCTTATCGGCTGGTTGCTTGTGCGCAGTACCTTTATCTATTTCCTCTGGATTCTCTCCAACTTCCTGTATTTCCTCATAAATAGATTTAGACAGTTTTTACGGAGTGCTCAAAGCTTCGAAAAAGCTATATACGCCCTTCGAGTCCTCAGTCTGGCTTACATCTTCTATTCCTAATTCCACTGCCAGATCATCAACGGTATGGTTCAAATCTGCATCACTTGTCTCACTTATAACAACTCCAAACGTATAACTTGATTCTGGAAACTTCAATGATTCCTCAAACTTCTGTATTTCAAATACACTGTCAGAATCACTATCAGTGTCATTAACATAGATCCAGTCCAACTGTTCACTGGTTTCAATTGGTGACAACATCAATTCAGGGTCGGCTGTTTGTATTCCCACACTGACAGTTATTACCTTGTCTGTTTGAGTAATTGAATCCTTCTTCTTGGTTTCATTTTTAGTCATATCTTTCAACAACTTCCACGCCTCCTTCAACTTTGAACCCCTCTTCTTCTGATTTCCAACATTCGTTGAAATATGCATCAAACTTGGGACAAAACCTGTTGTTTCCGTTTCTGAGATGTCTTCTGCTGCTGTAACTACGAGTGGTTCTTCTTGGGTAGGTTCCTCCTCGTCCTGTTGGAAATATTGTGCTAGGTATGCGGGTGGGTCCGCCCAAACTTTCAAGTGCGAATAGTGTGCTCTTGTCTTTTTGCCTTTACCTTCAATTTCGTAAACCATTCCTTCAGAGATTACTTTCGAGACAACAAAAGGACCCTCGTACCTCACTCCTAACTTTTTCTCTAAGGTCCTATCCACAGTTATAATCTTTTTCTTCACTTTCACTCCCACTGCATATGACAACCAGTTTGGATGACCCTCTCGCCATTTCTCCTGTTCTTCTCTGGGAATTGGGAGTACCACTCCTTTTTCATGCTGCTCTGTCATGAGCTTTTCTGATGGTGACATACCTAGTTCTGCATGCTTTGTATTATTGTAAATCAATACTGCTCTTGGCAAACACGAATCCCAATCTAATTCTTTGACCATGACGTTTTTCAGGAACTCGCAAATGTTCGGTTTGCTCTTTCCACAGCCCCGTTACTCGCAGGTTTATAAGGACTGCTATATACATGGCCGATCCCATACTTGTTTAATAATTCCTCAAACCTGACACTTCTGAACTCAACTCCATTATCCGTCAAGATCTTACAAGGGGTACGTACAAAAGGTTGATAGCATGTGATGTTCGAATACCTCCACCACACTTTTTGCTGATTTATCTTTCATTGGTTTCACTGCAGCCCACTTACTGCAATGATCGACTGCAACTAGGCACGCGACATTTCCATTTTGTGTTTTCGGCATAGGAATTAAATCTACAGCGACCAGCTCAAAAGGGTTCTTAACCTCAATTTTCCAAATTGGTGGATGAATCACCTGATGATCTATTTTCGTTAACTGGCACTTTGGACACGTCCTGCAAACCTCCTGAATGATTGAATGTATTTTCGGGTGCCACACGTACCTTAAAACTACGTCCAACAACTTGTCTCGACCTATATGGGCTAGGTTCTTATGAGTTGTAACGCTCACGTGGACAAGCTGTTTGAATCCTACAACTGCACTGCAGTAATTAGTTCCAACTTTCTTTACCAAAATCGGACCATTCATTATAAAATCCTTACGGTATCTGTAGAACTCACTCAACAAAGGCTCCGTCTTTTCAATTTCTTGACGTTTCAATATTTTCTCCCTCAACATTCTGATGGACTTTGATCTGTCTTGTAACTTTGATTATTTCTTCTGGCTCTATTAAGTTTCCTTGATTTCCATTACCATCTGTCAGTATGCTACACATTGTCACTGTTGTCAAAAATGTGTCACTCACATCATCCTGATCTCCACCATGAGCGATGATTCCTTCTCCGAAATCTAAAATTGCTTCGGTCTCTACTAAGTAGTTCATACCTAACAAGAGGCAAGCCGGGATAAAACCATCTTGTACCACTACTAGTGGCAGTGTTAACTGACGATATCGTGTACTTATTCTAACCTCCACAGCCTTTGAACATTCTACAACTCCAGTACTCACACCATTAAGCGTTACGTTTATCGACCAATGTCGTATTATCTGTCCAAAATATGTCAAATCCCTTACCACCGATTCCTGTACCAAGCTAATTACAGAACCGGTATCCAAGAATGCACATTTGGTCACCTCTCCAATCTGTACCTCCTTCCAAGCTACTCCTCTCAAAATATGGTTGCAACTCAGTCGAGAATTATGGCCTCTCTCTTTCATCAACAGATTTATCTCCAATCCCTCAGATGAGTTACCGATCAACAAATTATACTCTTCATCGACAGAGGATTCTTCATGGGAATGTTCTAAGCTTGTGTTTCTTCTGTCCTCGGAAATTTCTTTATCTCTATCATCTACATTGTACGGAATTTCTTCTACCATCACATTCTTACTAGTGGATTTAAAGGTACCATCATCTTTCACCGGATTGAAATGTCTTCCTCCTAGAACCTGTAAGTGGACATCTTTCAAATTTTCTTCTTCTCCTTTTGCCCTTGGTCCTATATAGGCTATCGAACAACATGATCCGTGGTGAAGCCATATCTTCACTTTAAACCTATCACTAGCAACCAACAGTACTTCCGGTATTGGCTCTCTTCCAGGTATTTTTAACGCTCTTAAGTATTTTAACGACTTCTCCTTTTTCTCTATTCCATAGAACTTTCGTTCTGTTATGAGCCTGTCTAACAAAACTTCTCGTAATTCCTTTGAACTCCGTGGTACTCCTCCTAAGTGAACTTTCTCCAACACATCTTTCAAACTTTGAAATAGGGAATCAGCTCCTCCTGGAACCAACCTGATCAAACTCAGCCCCTTCGGGAGCGTATACGGGTCAAGTACTTCATTTTCATCATCAGCCTCCCTATGACACCTTGACCAAGTGTCTGCGAACACGTTCTCTTTTCCTGGGTAGTAACGAATCTCAAAAGAGTACTCACTCAGATCGTCCAAGACGCGGGCCAATTTACTATCTACCAACTTCATTGTGTCCAGGTATACTAGTGGTCGATGGTCGGTATGTAGAATGAAATTCTGTCCTAATAAAAACGGTCGAAAACTTTTAATACCCCATCTTATGGCAAGCAGCTCCCTCTCTATTGTTGATGCTTTTCTTTCACAAGCGTTGAAAGAGTGGGAGTTGTACGCGATTACTCTTCTCTCGCCACCCTGCTCCTGACAGAGGCCAGCTCCCATTCCAATCCCACTAGCGTCCACAAACAATTCTAATGGCTTTCCTTGTGGTGAAAAATCGGGGAAGGCTAGCTCTACTGACTCCTTCATTCGTCTCTTCAGCTCATCAAAAGCCCGACTACGCTCATTCGTCCACTCAATTTTGTCTCTTCTATTTCCGCCTGTCAAAACACTAAGAGGCGCAGCTACCTCTGAACAGTTCCTGATGAACTTTCTTTGAAAATTAATCATTCCAAGGTATCGTCGCAATTCTCCAACGTTCTTTGGCTTTTCTAATTTATCTATTTGGTCTACATATTCTGGCAGTTTTCTTATGCCAGTCCTACTAATAATATGCCCTAAAAATTGTACTTCCTTCTGGACCCACTTACATTTACTTAATTTTACTTTAACATTAGATTCACAAAATCTGTCTAGGACACGCTCAATAAGAGTTAGATGTTCGCTAAATCCTTTCGAAATTAACAAGACGTCATCAACGTAAATAACTACCTTATCTCTACTAAACCCTGTCAATATTCTTTGCATTTCTCTTTGGAATGCTGCTGGTCCATTTTTTAGTCCAAAACTAAGCCTGTTAAATCTATACTGACCGCTGACTGTGGAAAACGCGGTGTAGTTCTTGCTATTCTCTTCTAGTTGCATTTGGTAATACCCTTTCACAAGATCCATACTGGTGAAGTAATATGCCCCATGGCAACCAAAAATTGTTTCTGTAATGTTGGCCATAGGAAATCGATCCGCCACTGTTACTTTATTTAACCGACGATAGTCGACGCAAAGCCTCAACGTGCCATCCTTCTTCCTAATCGGCACTACCGGAGAACTCCACTCTGAAGCACACGGCTCAACAATATCTCTCAAACAAAGCTCTTTTACTTGTTTCTCAATTTCATCATTTGTTTTTTGATCGAACCTTCTCGCTCTTTGGTAGATCGGTGTATAGTCGTGCAGTTTTATTTTGTAAGGGGTCATCGTTGTTCTACTCACGTCAGAATCACTTCTACTGAATGCCGCCCTACACTTCCACAATACTTCTACTAATTTTCTGCGCTGTTCCATTGTCAGTCCTTTCATGAACTCTATCTCATTTTTCAAACTGTCTTTAGACCACTCCTCCTCTGTATCTTGTTGCTTTGATAGCTCTTGTACTGTCGTGCTCACTGAGCAAACTGTGGATCCAAATTTCCTTAACTCTTCTTCGTCTACCATCAAGTGTGCAATACCAATTACTTCATTCTTACCCAGCTGTGTTTGACCAGCTGTCAACTTTTTTACTAAAACTTCTCCTTGACCGTCTCTCCATTTTACTAAACCTGGAAGTATCCTAAAACGATTATTATATCCTCTCTTTGTATTAATTTCCTGATTTTCTATTAACAGTTCCTCAGATCTTTGATTTTCCCATTCTTCGCCAGTTCTCGGTTTAATCTGCTTTGAGCTCCATCTTACCTTAACTGGAACCCATACATCTTCGACAATAGTAGTTCTTACCGCTACGTAAACTGGAACAGAGGTCACAATTCTCAAACAATCTCCAGGTTCAGTTGGGAGATAGACTTGTTCCACAATACCAGTATCACCACGTCTCGTGAATGTTCTTTCTGTTACATTAAGTTTGATTTCATTTTTAACTAAGAAAGGCATTCCTAATATTACACCTTCCTTTAGGTACTCAAGCACAATAAAATTAAATTGACCATAGTCTATGTCGCCAATGCTAACCTTCAAGATAGCAGTTCTACGAGATTCTGTACATAAGGACGGATCTCCAACGCCTCTTAACTTTACTTCTTTCTTTATCACATGTGGATTAGAAATATCTCTTAATTCCCTTTCACCGATTAGACAATATTGAGAGCCTGAGTCCATAATGGCCATTCTTTCCGTGCCATCAAGTCTTATCAAAAACTGCAGTAAGCGGTGTTATTCTTATGCTCTCATCTCTAGTGTTATTATCTTTATTAGTAGTACTATATACACCAGTAGTAGTTTCGGTTGTCCCCTCAACAATACGATTTCTTATTCTAGGAGGTCGCTGAGGTAAAGGACCAGATATATACTGATCCTGACACATAACAGACTCTTCCTCTTTGGGACTCCTCAATGGCCTTCTATAATCAACCGGGGTACTTTCTTGCATGCGCCTTACTGTTGCTGTTGGCTCCGACACATTCCCGGTAATGGCGGAGCAGCCTCGTTTCCCGCAAGTGATCTCTTCTTCTCTTCTAAGAATGCTTCCCATTCCACCCTCAACGAACATGATTCTCTGTTGTGCCCTGTCTCATTGCATACGGTACATTTGCGCTCTTCCATTCCGAAATCTCTCGGAGAGTTTCGGGTTTGTTCTTCATTATATTGTCTTTGTTGCCCACGCCTGCTTCTGCCTCCCATTCGTACTTCACAGTTAGCTACTTTATGCTCACTACTTCCGCAAACATAACACCATCCGTTAAATCTCCAACATTCTCTTTTGATATGCCCTCTTTTCTTGCAGTGAAGGCATGTTATAATCCGCTCTTCATTTGGTCTCATATTACGATTATAGATCATCCTTGGCTCTCTATTGGGGACATGCGGCGGCCTTCCATACCGCACTTGATCCGCATACGTAGGATGCTCACCTGTTTCCCCTTGCAGCGTGGCCCAAATCGGAATCGCGGTGGTGTTGGGTTCTTCTTTCTCTTGCTTCATCTAATTCGTCTTCTTCATGTGCCCAACTTACAATATCTTTCCACCGGATTCTAGCACTTTCTTTCTCACCTCCCATTCGAACTCTAAACCTTCTTGACATTTTTTAGGTAAGCATTTCAGAAACTGGTTCTTTAAAACTTCAACGTCTCTCTGCTCTCGAGTTGTAGCTGCTTCGTAAGTTGTTTGCAGTCTGAGAGCAAATTCCGCAAACTTTTCACCCCTTTTCAACTCTATTCTCCAAAACTCTCTCTGTGAATCAAGAATCTCATTCTCCTTCTCCTCCTTACACCAGGTCTTCAATCTTGTGACTTATTGTCAACATAACTCATCTTGGATCTATAAATACTGTAGTATGTCCTCAATGATGGACTTTCCAAAAAATTTCGCATATCCAGAGCCCATCGATTCTTATCTTTTCATAATTGCTCTCTAGCATACCTTTCATAATCATAATCAAAATAATTTTTATTTTTTATTTTTTATTATTTTCTATTTTTTATTGTTATTTATTTTTCATTTCTATTTTTATTTTTATTTTTTATTTTTATTTTTTATTTTTAATTTTAATTTTTATTTTTTATTTTTGTTTTTTATTTTTTATTTTTATCTTTCTTTTATTTTCAATATTTTGTTTGTAATTATTTTTTATTCTTGTTTATTTATTATTTTTTACTTCTTAATTTATTTATATTAATATTTATATATATATTTATTTATTTATTTTTATTTTAAAAATTATTCCTGCGTGAAGCATCCAGAGGTTGGAACCATGCGGATGGGCGGGCAGGCACGGGCGCACGCAGGCGAGCGGGGGGAACCATGCGGGAGGGTGCGAATCCCTGCGGGGCTGCAAAACACGTCTTAACAAGAAATCAGACATTTAATATATTTATTTTATTTATTTAATTAAATAGTTAATTAATTAAATTTTAGAATACCTTAAAAGGAAACTAGAATTCCCTGAGGGGCTGGTGTGGGGTGGTTCCATGTAGGGTGAAACGTGTTTTAACACGAATTCCAACAGTCATTAAATTTTAATGATTTAATTAATTAATTTTTAATTAATAACAATTATTTAACCGATGCCTATATATATATATATATATATATATATATAATATATATATATATATATATATTATATATATATATATATATATATATATATATATTATATATATATTTGGGGGGCATATATAGGATTCCTTATATGGGGCGGGGAACTATCCTGGGGTTCCCTGGGAACCCCCAGGGAACTCACCTTTGGTCCTCAATATGGGTATGTTACTACTATGATACCTGAAATTTTTAAAATATATGAATTCCAACCTCCTGATAAACATTTACTGAAATCATTTTTCTGTACAATAAACACTTTGACTCATACCCAGCCAAAACGTCTTTGGGATAATATTTAATAGCGGAAAAAAATCACTGGTCCAAATAACTTGAAAATTGAACTGTAAATTTATAGCGCAGTTGCTTGAAATATATATATATATATATATATATATATATATATATATATATATATATATATATATATATATATATATATATATACATATATATATATATATATATATATATATATATATATATATATATATATATATATATATATATATATATATATATATATATATATATATATATATATATATATAATATATATATATATATATATATATATATATATATATATATATATATATATATATATATATATATATATATATATATATATAATATATATATATATATATATATATATATATATATATATATATATTATATATATATATATATATATATATATATATATTATATATATATATTATATATATATATATATATATATATATATATATATATATATATATATATATATATATATATATATATATATATATATATATATATATATGTATATATATATATATATATATATATATATATATATATATATATATATATATATATATATATATATATATATATAATATATATATTATATATATATATATATATATATATATATATATATATATATATATATATATATATATATATATATATATATATATATATATATATATATATATATATATATATATATATATATATATATATATATATATATATATACTATACTATGCATTTTATGTCTATGGATTTATTTATGTACTTACACAAATAAATGTCATGGGTCCGCGTGGGCTTTATCGTCATTTCTGCTTCTCATTGAAACCTAAATTTCTTTTCAATAACCGTAATAGTCAGACTATTGAAATTTTAATCTAGTATAGTACGTTCCATAGATTATCCAATTATATATTATCCGATTCTCTAACAGATATAGTTCGGTTCAAATAATTGGAATAGAAAAGGGAGTGCCAAATTTTGCATTCTAGCATACGGACGCATATTTTATGGCACAATCGGGCTATAAAATGGTACGTTGTGTCATCGGATAAGATCGACTCACTTCTGGGATCCCCTTTAAAGGCTTATAACTCTTTTAAGGCACGTCGTAGAGTGACAGGGACTCCAGACTCAGAATTCTCTACTCTGAAATAATTTTTTTTAGCATTTCAGGCTTTTAAAGTGTACCACTGATGCCATATAAGCTGAATTTTAAATTTCGCTTAACTCACCTATGCAAATAGACTTTGTCATGTTGAGCCAGATTTTGAACATTCATGAGATATGGCCCCTCAAAAAAAAAATGATCAAAAAGTTTTGACGAAATTAGGTTCCATAATTTCTTACAAATTCTGAATTATGAGAGATAGAGAAAAAATATTTAATATCTGAATTGTACGTTTTTTAGAACTTGGAAACCTTTGTGGATCGTTCCTCTATCTGCTACGGTTGAGGAGATATAGGCCCCCAAAATTGACAATTTTCTTTTGTATTCTCAGAAAGTACGACAAACCACCTTGGTGTGTATTTTGGCCTTTAATTCAATAACGATAATATACAGAAGAACCGAGATTACAGATTTGAAATCAGGGGTCCCAAATCCTTGTATATTTAGAATATCAAGCTAATTTTTCCATTAATTATGAGAATTTAAAAACTTAAACAAACAATGATTAGAATATTTCAGAAGTTAAACTTAAAATGGTTTCACAGGCTTTCACCTATTACAACTTAAGATAATCGACCCATACTCAACTAAGAGTGAAATTATCTTTTTGAACTCATTTTTTCAGGCGTTTAAATACCATATGAGGGTAGACTTTCGTAGTAATTGAGAATTTTTCTCAAATTTTGCTAATATTTTTTTAACATTTTCATGAAGGTAAGGCAGTAGAACTCATTTTTGATCGCCTACCTCAAAGAAAATGAGAGAAAATCACCTTTTCAATTTTATGAGCAAGTTATTTTTCAAAATCTGATAAACGTTAAATACATTTTACGATATATTGAAGATGATATTCGAAATGAAGAAGTTCTTATAGGGTAAGACCAATCATTTGCCACCATTTTTGCCTCATGTTACTTCTCGCTATCTAATACGGTTATTGATATATTAACGGTTTAATAATTCTTAGGCTTTAATTCTGGCAATATCGACAGGGACTTACCTCTTGAAATGTACTTTTTTCAGAGTCCTGACCAAAAACAACGGTCCTGGAGAATGACTTTCTTTAGGAACTTGGTCTCAAAAATTACTATTTTAGAGCCTCGTCTCAAAAAAAATTTAAAAAATAATTTCTTATGAGTGACTTTTTAGCGAAAGTTGCAGTTATACATAACCCATCTTGTATTTGATTATAAATATATATATATATATATATATATATATATATTATATATATATATATATATATATATATAAATATATAATAATATATATATATTTTTATATAATATATATATAAATAAAATTTAATAATATAAATTAAAAAATAATATAAGAAACAATAATAATAATAATAATTTTGGTAGGACTCTGGACTTCACACCAAAGTTAATATATATATATATATATATATATATATATATATATATATATATATATATATATATATATATATATATATATATATATATATATATATATATATATATATATACATATATCATTGCATATATATATAATAATAATATATATATATATATAAATATTATATTTTTTTTTTTTATTGATTTGTACATTATTTTATTTTACATTATTATTTTCATTATTTTATTATTACTCTTCATGTCGCTATTATTATTATTATTATTATTATTATTATTATTATTATTATTATTATTATTATTATTATTATTATTATTATTATTATTATTATTATTATTATTATTATTATTATTATTATTATTATTATTATTATTATTATATTATTATTATTATTATTATTATTATTATCATTATTATCATTAATATTGTTATTATTAATATTTTACTCTTATTATTATTATTAGTATTATTATTATTATTATTATTGTTCTTTTATTATTATTACTATCACTATTATTATTATTGTTTTTATATTATAATTTCCATTAATATTATTACTATTATTCTCATAATCGCTGGTTTTACTGCTGCTATAATTCTTATCCACATTGTTCGCTTTTCCTTCTTCGTTAAGATTGGCTCCTCCTTTCTACATGTGACCTCAAATTTCCTTGGGAAAGCTATAACTCCATAAACATCATACTTACTGCTGTTACCAGAATGATACCCTATGGGTAACATTGTGGTTATTACTTTGGGCATTTTTTCTCCTTTCTCAAATAACAATTCTGTAGTTCCCATTATTATTATTATTATTATTATTATTATTATTATTATTATTATTATTATTATTATTATTATTATTATTATTATTATTATTATTATTTATTATTATATATTATTATTATTATTATTTATTATTATTTATTATTTATTATTATTTATTATTTATTTATTATTTATATTATTATTATTATTATTATTATTATTATTATTATTATTATTATTATTATTATTATTATTATTATTATTATTATTATTATTATTATTTATTATTATTATTATATTATTATTATTATTATTATTATTATTATTATTATTATTATTATTATTATTATTATTATTATTATTATTATTATTATTATTATTATTATTATTATTATTATTATTATCATTCTAGCGACGCAACACTTTAACAGTGATGCTGAACAATTTTCTAGTATTCTACTGGAAATGATATATCTTAAAATTACAATTACAATTATTATCATTTTTATTATTACTAATATTATTATTATTATTATTATTATTATTATTATTATTATTATTATTATTATTATTATTATTATTACTAGCTTCATTGTTCTGTTGTCGTTAACTTACTATTGTTACCATTATTAGCTACTATTATAACTACTATTGTCAACAACTTCAATTGTCGTTAACTCACTATTGTTACCATTATTAGCTACTATTATAACTACTATTGTCATAAATTTATATTATTATGGGTACTATTGTACTTAACTTTTATTAATATTATTATTATTATTATTACTATATTCATTATTTCTCATTATATTTATGCATCATATTTGTATAAAAATGGATATTTAATTATATTGATGTAATATTTATCAACTAAACTTTGGGGTTCAAAGGAAACCAATGTGCTTCCCCTTAGAAACCCCTTTTCAGAGTAATCTACAACTAATTACAAATATATATATATATATATATATATATATATATATATATATATATATATATATATATATATATATATATATATATATATATATATATATATATATATATATATATATATATATATATATATATATATATATATATATATATATATATATATATATATATATATATATATATATATATATATATATATATATATATATATATATATATATATATATATATATATATATATATATATATATATATATATATATATATATATATATATATATATATATAGGAAGTTTTTATCGACAGTAAAGTTCGTCATTTCAGGATAAGTATGGTTTTAACGTTAAATAAACTTTTACCCATTTAAATTTGCTATATATTTTCTTCTGTCTGTTAATTAAATTTCTTTAGTTTAAATTTACCTCATTATTTGTTTTAATAATTATAGTTTCAATTTTTTTAATATTGATTTTAATAGTTTTAATAATTTTAATATTAATTATTTTTAATGTTATTTTACAATAATGCGTGTGTGTGTGTTTCTTTGAATGCTTAATTTGAGTGGTCGTGGGGTTTTGCGTAGAAGGGGGCTTTCTATTATCTTTGCTAACGTTCGTGGACTTCGAACTAATCTCGCGTCTGATGAACATTATCTCATTAACTTTTGTCCTAACCTTTTACTTCTGTCTAAGACCAAACTGGACAGGGATTCTTTCTCTAGCAATCTTAATGTCTCTAACAACTGTTTTCACAATTTCTGATTAAATAATTGAATATGTGCCTATATTAGCATTAACACTCCTGTGACACGTCTCGTAAATCAAAAATCTCCTAATTTCGGTGTTTTATGGCTTAAAGTCAATACCATGCCTACAATTATCTTGTATTTTTGCTACTGCTCACCTAATGGAACAGATTTTCCAGTTTTTTTCAATATCTTACTACTTCTCACGAGACTCACTTTTTCTCATCCAAATGCTGAAGTCCTCCATTTAGGGGATTTCAACGCACACCACACTGAGTGGTTGGATTCCTCTCATACTGATACAGGTATGAGGGAGGCCAAATCATTCAGCATTCTTAACGATCTGGAGCAGTGGATTAGAGAACCCACACACATTCCAGATCGTCCTAACCACTTCTTGAATACACTTGATTTATGCTTCACCACTACTCCTAGACATAAACACACCATTTTCCATTCTATTGGTAACCCTAACCTTAATCTTATAGCTCTTAGTTATAATGCTCTCTCCCCAACAGCTCCAGCTCCACCATGCCCTAAACGTACTTTCTGGCAATTTAATTGGGAAAACTGGGGGGCAATGCGTCGCTTCTTTGCTAACTACCATTGGAGTGAATCTTGCTTGTCTCGGGAAACGCTTCAGTCTCTGCTGAAAAGATAGGGGCTGTGATCCTTGATGGGATGGGAAGATTCTTTCCATCTTCAAGTAAACATTTTTCTCCTCAAAATCCATGGTTTAATGGCAACTGTTCTTTTGTCATACGGGAAAGAGACAATGCTTATCGTTTAAGGAAAACTCTCCTCCTATGACTCTTGCTAAATTTTATTCAGCTCGGAATCGTTGCAGGGACGTTCTTCGACGGACTAAGCGTACTTTCATAAAAATGTAGTGCGCTGACCTCTATGGCTCTCCTACTGATAAACATTTCTGGCCTCTTGTCAAAAATATCTCTAATAACTTCTGTAAATCTGTCTTTCATCCTCTTATTCACTCTGATGTTTCTGTAGCTAATACTCCCACTGAAAAGGCTAATTTCTTCGGACTCCTTTTTATCATCTAATTCCACCTTGCTCTTTTTCTGGCATCCGTCCTCCTATTCTTTCTCCTCTCAGGTATCCCATGTCTCTACCTGTAGTACTCATGATTGGGTGCATGGGATCCTGAAATTTATGAACGTCAGGAAGGCCAGTGGCCCGGATAGCATTTCCCTCGCGTTTTGAGGGAGTGTGCTTCCGAGTTAACTCCTGTCCTAGTTCAGCTCTTCTCTTAGTGATTAATACTAATACTTTTTCCTCAGTGCTGTAAGCGTGCATTTATTCAGCCGATTCGGGAAAAAGGTAGCCGATCTGATAGTTCTAACTATCGACCTATAGCTCTCACTCGTGTTTTGTCTAAAATTTTTGAAACTTTCCTCAACTCTCATTTCCTGGATCATCTGAATTCTCATTCTTTTCTCTCAGATCACCAGTATGACTTTCGACGCTCGAGGTCAACTGATGACATATTTAATGATCTAATGACTTAATGATCTATGTTCTTCTGCCCTTATGGACTTTGGGGATTCTTGAGTGGTGGCCCTTGACATTTCCAAGGCTTTTGACCGGGTATTTCATGCTTCGCTGCTCCCCAAGCTCCCTTCGTTTGGGTTTCCTCCTTCCCTTTGCTTACTCTTGTCTAGTTTTCTTACAGATCGTTCCATTTCGGCACTTGTAGATGGAGCGACCTCTTCCTCTTTTTCTGTCAACTGTGGTGTTCCTCAAGGTTCTGTGTTAACTCCAACATTATTCTTACTTTTCATTAATGATCTTCTCAACTGCACTTCTACCTTTGTTCACTCTTATGCTGATAACTCAAATTTTCATTCTTCTACTCATTTCAAATCTTCCCCCTCTTTTGCTTCTAGACTTGCTTCTTGTCTTCAACTTTTCGATTCTATTCTTGCTGATCTGAATGGGATTCTCGGTGGGGTCATAGCAACTTTGTGAAATTCACCTCTTTAAAAACTCAACTTGTTCACATTTCCCTCTAAAAAACACCTCACAACTTTCTTATCCTCTTCGATGGCTCTCCCGCCCAACCTTTAAATAGCATTGCCATTCTTGGTCTAAACATAAACAACAAACTGTCTTGGAAACCAAATATCACAACTTTTGCAAAAGCGGCTTCTAAGAAGCTGGGAATTCTGTTCAGGTTGCAAGAAGTTTTTCCTTTTGAGCAGTTACTCCAAATATATAAAGGCCTTTTTCCCCCTTGTATGTAGTACTGTTCTTACATTTGAAGGGAGCTCCGGCTCCTAGTCTCTTCTGGATAAGGTTAAGTCTAAAGCAAAAAGATTAATAAATTATCTCCTGCTTTCAAGCTCTCTTGACCCCTGATCTCTATGTCGTGACGTTTTCGCATTATCTCTTTTCTACAGGTACTACAATGTTAAATGCTCGAGAGAATTGGCCTTTCGCATTCCTCAACTGATCCATCGTCTTCGTTGCACAAGGGGTGCAATGCTTTTGCGCGAATTCTGTATGGACGTAGGAAACCCCAGGCTAGCCAGTTATGGTGCCTCCTTCTTTCCAGCCACCTCTGCTCTGTGGAAATTTCCACCATCATCTATTTTACTTCTGTATTTAATTTTCCCCTCTCCAAAGCATCCGTCTGTGCCCACCTGAGTGATGTGCGTTAGGTGTGTGTTTCAGCGAGTTTTCTTCCTCTGTGTGTGTCCCCTCCTCGAAAAGGGATCTGCTCGTGAGTGGTGGCGATCAGTATATATATATATATATATATATATATATATATATATATATATATATATATATATATATATATATATATATATATATATATATATATAATATATAGGGAGTACGTAGCGCCGTCCGAAGCGATGAAAAGACTCCCCATTGGGATTAACCGCGGGGTGATAGGGTGGGCTAGGCCATCCGTTTCACTCCGTTGCCCTTTGGTTTGTTCCTTTTCGCGTTTCACCTTCTCAGAGGGTCTCTAATTTACCCTCGTCTCACATTGGAGTGTCTATGCTCCAACTTTTCCTTCCCTCAACTCACTTCTCACGTCCCTACAAATTTACAAGCGCTTACTCCTACATTACCTTTAAAATAACAACATAATATGGCAAAACTTAAAACTGCCTCGGAGATGCTACGAGGGGCGGCATCCAAAGAATGCTAATTCCTTCTAAACTAAAATAAAGTTTCTTTATCTTTAGCTTCTTTAAATTTTAAAACTTCGCATTTATGGCTTTGCATAGATGTATAGTTTTAAAAGTTTTACAAAATAAATATCTTTTCTTATTTACCTTGCGCATATTTTTGAAGTCAGTCAGGTTTTTCGAGGTGCTTCCGAATATTCGCTTTTGATCACTGGATTTGTGGTGTTTTGGTGAAAGTCTCTTTGTAGACTTGGCAAGTTGAATTGGCTCTGTAATTTTATGTGTGTGGGCTTGACACGGACGTAGTCTCACAATCTCAGTCGATCATGGGTGCTGGTTTCTTAGTTTTCCAGGGATTTGGAATCTCTTCTTTTAACGTGATTCCGGACATCTGCTGCGGAATTTCTTCTTTTAACGTAATTCCGGGACTGCGTCTTCTACGGGAAATTTTCGGCTTTTATTCTTCGGGGTCTTCGAGATATTGGGTTCTTGTGACGACGATTCTATTAATCATTGAAATATTAAAATTTTTAATTTTTCTTCGTCTTCTCCTGGGACTATTCTTCTATAGTATTAGTCCTATTGGCGGGTTAATTTCTTCTTCGGCAACGAAAAAGAACATCCTTTTGTAGGTTGCTTATTCTTCTGCGCCGAAATGTGACTTCTTTTTCTGCTTCTTAATTGGAGAGCTATCTGCTAAGAATGATGCCATTTCTCCTGAAACAAAAAGTCCTAGTTGGAGGGTGCCATTACTATCGTGGTGCTGTCATACCCACTAATTTCCCAGGTGCTTTATGTCTGGGGTATTTTCATATTTTATGCAACTAAGTAGACGTCGAAGAATCTTGTGAATTTTTTAATGTTTTTTCCTAACGAGGTTCAATTATATAATGTCTCAGTTGATTAGTGCGGTACGCAGACTTATCCTAGTTTCTGGTACAGGATAATGGAAGACGTATGTTCCCACTATCTCTAATGAGATGACCACAAGACGATTATATCATAATTTCTATCAATGTCCTTTCAGATCGATTCTTACTGGGAATCATTCAAATGCAACAACAGTTTCTCACATTTATTTGATAAATTGATATATGTTCTTGGCCCACGTTCTATCTAGCTGGGTAGTCTAATATATATCGCAGTTTTGTGCTTTTAAGAAATTATAATAAATCATAAATTGAATAAAATAACTAAGGCTGACAAAACAAAATAATTAAACAAAGACAAAGTGTAACTACAAAATAAAATCCAAAGATAATCAAGGCCACAACAAAGCCCGTGTCAGCCCGCTATTAAGCTGAAACATAAAAGAAAAACTAAATACATAGCACACATACATATATATTTATGTATAAATATATATGTACAGTCGTGAACAGAAGTTCGTTCCAATTAAGCTGGAAATAAATATTTATATAAAATAGGGATCATTTCAGATTCAGCCAATCACAGTTCAATTAAGCCCCGCTCAATGTTTTTATTTTCTTTTTATTCAAAATAGAGGTTTAATGACATGATTTCCATTTTATATAAATATTTATTTCCAGCCTAATAGGAACGAACTTCTGTTCACGACTGTACATACTTATGACTTATGTACTGATATTCATATATATATATATATATATATATATATATATATATATATATATATATATATATATATATATATATATATATATATATATATATATATATATAATATTCACTTTCAAATTTAAATTATTGGTTTCATTTTTAATAATTTAATTTTAAGCCTTTTAAAATTTAAATAGTTTCAGAAAGATTTGTAATCTATTTATTACTTTTATAAATTACTTTATAAATTATTTAATATAAATTTTGAAGACTAAATTTATATGATTTTACGTTAAGCGTCTGTTTTGGGGATGATGAAATCTACCGGTTCTACTTTCTCGCTTAATGCGAATTGTAGTGTTTACAGTAACAGAGCTATATGTCTTCTAATGATTCTTACTTAAGAGTGCGCGATTTTATAAACAATTATTACGTCATATTATTAGGTGTGTCTGCTTCTAGAAGGTTCTGTTATATGATTCATTATTGAAGGTGCGGCATACTAGAATATTCTACGGATATAGTAATAAAAATAATAACGTAAACAGTCAGTGACACTCCCATAGTATTAATAATAATAATAATAATAATAATAATAATAATAATAATAATAATAATAATAATAATAATTATAATGAAAAGCATTATAATTATGA
>SEYY01021934.1:40000-57204 GCA_009176605.1 Armadillidium nasatum
TATATATATATATATATATATATATATATATATATATATAGTATATATATATATATATATATATATATATATATATATATATATATATATATATATATATATATATATATATATATATATATATATATATATATATATATATATATATATATATATATATATATATATATATATATATATATATATATATATGTAACAATGGAAGATACGCCATTGTTACGTTTTTGAACTTCGCACCCATTTAATAGTAATTTACGAATGAAAATTATAAAATTAATAATTAAACAGTTTAAAATGCAGTGCGAATATATTGAGATCAGTTCGTTTAATAATAGAAGATGAGAAGAACAAGAATATTTCATAGATAATTCACGCGACACGTAAATTATAATAGTATCTTAGTTAAAGAAGTGAGATACTTAAGCGTGTTACCTTAATTAATCGGGGTCATTTCACATGATCGTAATCTAAAAGAGAGAAACCCGGCAAAAGGGTTAATATAATAGAGCGACAGGAGAAGTTGAATACCTCCTGATAGAAGTTAAATAGATAGGAGAAGTAGAATACCTCCTGAAGAATTAAAAAGAGATAGGAGAAGTTAAATACCTCCTGAAAGATTAAGTATAAAAGGAGAAGTAGGATTCCTCCTGAAGAAATTAAGAAAAATAGGAGAAGTAGAATTCCTCCTGAAAGAATAAATAAGTATTGGAGAAGTTGAATACCTCCAGAGAAGAATAATAGGAGAAGTAGGATTCCTCCTGAAAGAACAAATAGATTGGAGAAGTTAAATACCTCCAGAGAAGAATAATAGGAGAAGTAGGATTCCTCCTGAAAGAATTTAATTAAATAAATTAGGAGAAGTAAAATTCCTCCTTGAAAGAGTAAATAAATAATAGGAGAAGTTCAATACCTCCTGAGAGAGAGAAAAGTCAATAAATAGGAGAAGTTGAATTCCTCCTAAGTAAAGAAGTATTTTAACAAGGAAATCAGTAGATTTCTTTAAAGGAAACAATCTTGTTTATATAATTTAATAAGAAATATTATTTTATCAGATATTTTAATCACCCCTAGACATATATTTAAAAGATTTAACGAATTCCGGGCTCACAAGACAGACGATAGTCCACCCCGGATTACGTCTTGTGACAATTGGGTCGCCTGTCCGGGAATAGCTTCTTCCAGAAGCGAAGGAAGAATTCATGTCTTGAAAATATATTCTTTCCTTATAAAACAATTAATAATGAGATTCTTGAAGAACTATTTCAAAAATGCCAAGATCTGGAAATCGAATGGTAAGAGAAGCCGCACAGAACTTATTAAAAAAGCGATTAGAAAGAGAAGAAAGAGAAAGAAAGAAAGAAAGAAAGACAAAGAGAAGAAAGACGGAAAGATAAATAAGCTCTCAAAAGAGAAGAAAGACGTAAAGATAAAGAAGCTCTCGAAAGAGAAAAAGAAAGAGCACACGAGTTAAAAATGTTGGAATTACAAAATAACCGGAATAATCGTAGAGTTGAAAACCTCGAGTTGGCTCCCTTCATTGACGGAGAGGATGACATTTATCGCTACGTAGAAGATTTCGAGTATTGTGCTCAGAATAATGGATGGAACCCGAGCTATTGGGCGATGTACTTGGCTGCCCTCCTTACGGGAAGAGCTCTGGGCGTATATGCACGAATGCCTAGAAATGAGGCAAATGATTACTTTAAATTGAAATGTGCCCTTTTACCCAAGTTCCATAATACAGAAGTTAAATGTTATTCAGATGATAAAGTGAATTTTGGAAAAGAACTCGTTAAATTGAGAATACCTGAATCAATATCCCTTGAAAATAAAGTGATAGAAATTGAAAAGCAAATAAGTTCTAGTCAGGTACTTCCCATGAAAGAAGAGAATCGTTTCTCTCAACCTGAAAGTTCTGCTGAGAGTGAAGAACCGTCATCGCAGGATTTACCGACTCTTTCTACATCTCCTAAGTGGGAAAAGAATGAAGACGAATCCTCTTCTGTATCTGAAGCTCTTGTGGAACAAGTTGAGAGAGATGAAAGCTCCGTTACTTCCAACGTTCTTAGTCAGTCCGATAATGTACTTTCGTCCAAATGGTTAAGTAACCAGTCTATGACTTCTCGTAAAGTTTCCATGGAAAGAAATATAGAGAGGGAAGTCGAATATGATAGAACCCCAACTCCAGAATTGGGAAAAGTGAATACTCAAGAGACTGAAAAGAGAGACTCTTCTATTCGGATAACTATTTCCTCTAAAGCGGAATCGCAGACTGTGCGACCGAGAAGGAAAGAGTCAAAAGAAGAATCTAAGAGTGAAGTGGAATTTAGTGAGTCAGAAGGAAGATCTATTATCGAAGTGAATCAAGATGATCATGAATATAATCATATGATTCCTAAATTTGATGAGGATCGTATTGATGTTTCTACAAAAGAAATCGTAAAGCTTCAAGTAGAAGATGAATTATGTAATCATCAATCTGAAAGGGAAAATAGACAGATGATTAGACAAAGTCACTCAATAATATCTTCTGAAGAAATAAATGATTTTAAAATTAGTCATGAACTAGTACTAGAGGAAAAGGGCTCGGTAGAAGATTTTAATGTTGTTGTAATTCCAGAATTAACATTTGAGAGCGAAGATGTGGAAGTGGAGTCAGATAGCCATCTACCTTTTTCTAATCCGTCTTTATTTTCACCATATTTTTCTTCAGGTTTTTATAATAATGTTGAAAAGAATGAAACAAAAAGGATGAAGAAAAAGAAAATGAATCAGCCCAAGAAAAAGAAGAGAAGAAAAGGGAGACGTCATATAAAAAAGAAACAAGATGATGCCGATTATAATTACGAGGAAAAGTCAGAGAAACTTATAGTCGCTATATATGTGGAAAATGCAGCTAATAAATTACACTATGAAGAAAATGCATCAATGAAAAGAAGAAGATATTGGGAAAAGAAAAAGGTTACGACACAAGCGTTGTGTAAACTAGTAGGAACTTTATCGAAAGATTTCAAATACAAGTTTAATGTAGGACTCCAGAATCTAGTTGAACTTAATCTCGAATTAAAAATGAAGGATTTTGGAGTTGAGGGAATTAAAAGGATCTTAAGTTGTGAATGTGATGAAAGAATTAAAAAGGCAAACTTCACGATTCGGATACAAACTAGATCATACAAATACAGAAGAAAAGGAAAAGTTAAACAAGAAAATACTAGGAAACTCGGAAAAGATCAAGTATCAGAATTATGAAATGAACGACGGTTCCGAAAATGTGCAATCTACAGAATATTAATACAATAGAAAGTTAATTTAAGAAATTCCCCGGAATTTCTTCTTAAGGGGGGACGTATGTAACAATGGAAGATACTCCATTGTTACGTTTTTGAACTTCGCACCCATTTAATAGTAATTTACGAATGAAAATTATAAAATTAATAATTCAACAGTTTTAAATGCAGTGTGAATATATTAAGATCAGTTCGTTTAATAATAGAAGATAAGAAGAACAAAAATATTTCATAGATAATTCACGCGACACGTAAATTATAATAGTATCTTAGTTAAAGAAGTGAGATACTTAAGCGTGTCACCTTAATTAATCGGGGTCATTTCACATGATCGTAATCTAAAAGAGAGAAACCCGGCAAAAGGGTTAATATAATAGAGCGACAGGAGAAGTTGAATACCTCCTGATAGAAGTTAAATAGATAGGAGAAGTAGAATACCTCCTGAAGAAGAATTAAAAAGAGATTGGAGAAGTTAAATACCTCCTGAAAGATTAAGTATAAAAGGAGAAGTAGGATTCCTCCTAAAGAAATTAAGAGAAATAGGGGAAGTAGAATTCCTCCTAGAAGAGAAGATTTGAATAAGTATTGGAGAAGTCGAATACCTCCAGAGAAGAATAATAGAAGAAGTAGGATTCCTCCTGAAAGAACAAATAGATTGGAGAAGTTAATACCTTCAGAGAAGAATAATAAGAGAAGTAGGATTCCTCCTGACAGAATTTAATTAAATAAATTAGGAGAAGTAAAATTCCTCCTTGAAAGAGTAAATAAATAATAGGAGAAGTTTAATACCTCCTGAGAGAGAGAAAAGTCAATGAATAGGAGAAGTTGAATTCCTCCTAAGTAAAGAAGTATTTTTAACAAGGAAATCAGTAGATTTCTTTAAAGGAAACAATCCTGTTTATATAATTTAATAAGAAATATTATTTTATCAGATATTTTAATCACCCCTAGACATATATTTAAAAGATTTAACGAATTCCGGGCTCACAAGACAGACGATAGTCCACCCCGGATTACGTCTTGTGACATATATATATATATATATATATATATATATATATATATATATATATATATATATATATATATATATATATATATATATATATATATATATATATATATATATATATATATATATATATATATATATATATATATATATATATATATATATATATATATATATATATATATATATATATATATATATATATATATATATATATATATATATATATATACATATATAATGTGGACAATATTTTTCCGTTAAAACCTTAAGGAACCATTCTAGCAGAATTTTTTATAAGTACACGTTTGTCTGATTTAAGCTGCATCTTTCTGATACCTGTTTTATTGATTTTTTCTCCCTCACCGACGACAAAATTTGTCTGGTTAGCATAGAAGCCTAACCCTTCTTAATTATCTCCATGTAAATCAGCGCTCGTGTTTGATAATTCGTCTACACGAAATACATCATTTGGTTTATCTATTCGTATCTCCTTTATGACTTTTGAGGTAATATCAGATTGTTTTATATTGTCGTATAATAACTCATCATGTTCAGTATTTCCGTCAGGATAATACTTAATAGCAAGTTTCAGTAATTTTTTTAAGTTAACTGTACCTTTCGTTTCTTCATTTATTGTTAATTTTTTTGCCTTGACAATATGTTTTTTGTTACCGTCAATTGTACGTATTCTAATTCCGTAAGATTTCGTACCAGTACACACAAATTAGTCGGCATAGGATTCAGTCCAGTGGTCATTAATTTCAGTAGTAAGTTCTCCTAAAAAGTTACTAGTGTCTGGAAGTTTATCATTTTCACCTGTAGCAAATATACAAGAACCTGTGTCGCAATATAAAGCTCTATGTTTCATTTTATTCATCAACTTGTATAATTTGAAACGTGCATATACAGTGGTGAAAGAGGCTATAGGTAAATTTTGAAACTTTGAAGTCCGTTCACTTAATTCATTTTTCACGATTGCCGCCATATATTTTGTGTCTACTGGGATTATCTGCATAACTTCGATATCGCACTGATTGAAGAGGTCCCACACTTCTTTATCGCGAGTACATATATTTGTTTCTCTGTGGGACAGTTCTGGTCGACTTTCACCATATTGAATTACGGCATAATTTTACAATGAAGAGCATGCCTGGGTTTTTCTTGATGTTATTAATATCAAGTTCAACACCCTCCTTTTCTTTGAAAAGGTTTTTTGAACTCTTTCAGCTTCTCCATAAAGTCCGGATCGTCTTCATGAATACCGGCAGGGAGTCCTGATGCTTTTGTCTTGATCTTTAAGACGTAGCTAACATATTCCACGAAAAAATACTCTTATTCCTTGAACGACCAGACTTCATAAACCTTAAAAATTTTATACCTCATTTCAAGAGCTAGCTGTATTTCAGGTGTGGTGAAAACTCCTTCAAAAGACTTTTCATTTTCGCCATGTATACATTTCTGATATTTTTCTTTAGAAGATCTACTGCAGAGTGGAAACATTAATATTTTTTTCTCCTCTTACAGCTAGGAAAGGGATATACAAGTCCTGAGGTGGTAGGATTTCAATAAAAGCAATCCCGAAATATTCTTTACCAAGCCTTTTCCCAAATGACTCCATATCCCGTACTTTATCCCCGTCAAGTTTCTTATGGATTCCACAGGGACACTTCATACGTTTTTATACAAAGGGTTAGAGAGATGAATAGTCCAAATACATAATCTTTTTACCGGCTGTCGGTGGATAATAGGAAACAAAAGGCTCGGATCTACCCCCAATCAATGATTTATCAATATCGAGCCTGTTATTAATTGTGTCATGACTGATACGATTAGCGTATTTACCAACAGTTATATTCTCCCCAAAATTATCAGGGTCTCTAATTTCTTCTTTCATTTGTTCTTTCTATATACAACTCCAAATTCTCACAACATTAAAACCATTATCTTTTTAAACTTGTTCTTGTTTCATTGTATTTTAATATCTATTTTCAGATGATGCACCGTGTAAACTTACTTTTCCATCAGTGCAGTTTCTGTGACCATGCCAAGCGCATCCATGGTATAGAAAGACAGTTTTTTACTAACATTAACATAACCAAAACCATCAGGATAAAATTATGCATTTTTAATTTTAAGGGTTTTTCACCACCATTCTTAGCGTTCCTTTTGTTTGCGTTTAATATCTTTTCTTGGTACATTATCCACTTAATTGCTTCATATGATAAAGGCTTTGGGTTTTCTTTTCCTAAAATCGTGATGTTCTTTTCGGGCATAAGCACATTTTCATAGATTGTGTAACATAGAGAAATAATTGTTGTTCAGTTAACTAGACAATCAATATCAAAGGCTTTAATGAAATTAGTTCTAAATTTCTCAAAGCATTGTCTTAAAACCTTTACATCAGTAACGCAATATTTTTCGCATTCTTCAAAAATATCTTATTCTTTGTTTTCAAATTTACTGTGATATAATATTCTTCAAAATCGTTCTTTTCATCTGCCATTAATTTATTTGTTTCAAAAAATTCCTTGACCGGTGTATTTCCTTTATAATTTAATGTATCTTTATTCAAAAATGAATATGTAAAAAAAACTTTTGATTCCCCTCTATCTGTGATTCCAATGCACTTAGGCATATTTTTCAAACTACACTGAGTAAACAATAACGTATCTTTGAAAAGAATGTTATTATTAACCCTTAATGTGATGAATTTACAGCCTCTTTTTATGTGGTCGGTGGTGACAGCATTTGCACTAGTGTGTGTTAATAAAGCAGCAAAGATATACTGGTGGTCGAATTTTCGAACATATGCTGCTACTACTACTTTTGATTTCGAACGTTTGCTAGAAAAATTCATTAAAAAATCTATAAATCTCTCATCAGGGCTTTCAACGCCTTTTAACTTGAATGTCCTGTTCTAGGCCCGTAATATTTGCACGTGTTTTCTCCCTCATTATCTGTACAAAACTCACATATAATTTGGCATACTAATAAGTAAGGTATTAATTCAGTTAGTTTACGTCCGTTATTTATTAATAATTCCTTTATCCAGTTGATATGCTTCGACATCGTCATAACACGTGAAGACCTCAGGACCATCACCGTTTTCCTTCTTCTTTCCTTTTTTCTATATATAGCAAATATGATATTCATCTTCTTTTGGCTCATATTTTTCATTACAAACTTTACAGAAAGCTGTTGTACAATCATGTCTAAATTGTTCTTTACGATCCATCTTTAATTGTGTAAAGCATAGATTGCAATTTTTTATTTTTTAAATGCATTATCTTTGTTCCTGTCAGCTTTATGCATATTGTAACAGTCAACATTATAAAATTCGCTGTTACAGTCTTTACACTTGATGAAAATACTACCATTGGGCCTTACTGCACTCTTACATTTTTCATTTAAGCATTGGCGATATCCATAATGCTCGCAGTTTAACTTGTGTAAAATATTATTTCTGTTAAATTTATAACAGTAAGTACAGAAAATGCCATTTCAATATGAGTCTTTTTTCTCTGTGTTGCTAAAACAACTCTAATTTATCTTCGGAGATAGCAAAATATTGGTCATTTCAGTCATACCCTATAATGTATAAAGGGTCAGAACGATTCTCGTTCGATGGAGTATAAACAATTTTCACATCGCCGCCTTCGCCAGATAGAACAATGATCCTGCACTTCTCAACTTTCTCTATTTTCTCAAAATTTATGGCAATGAAGGGTTCTGTATATTTAAGTTTATACGTATCAGCTAAAACAACAGTTTCATCTTTCTTTAGCTTTAGCTTTAATGTTTTTCGACTTTACTAACCATTTTTCTGAACAATACAATGGCTCTGAAAGTGCAGCCTAGAGGGCCATAATTCAGATGTATTTACCAGATATGGCGGTGGTCAAAAGAGATGTCCAAAGGCTTTAATAAGTAAGTGTTCACTCGGCTCCTCGGACCGTTCCCTCGCAATAGGAAATACTGTTGCAACGCATTTAAAGTTTGTAAAAGGGGCTTTCGCTCCAGATTGAAATGAGTTCTGAAGAAGTCTCATCATCTCGGATACAGTGTTGTCGGCAGCAACATCTCTATAACTAATGTTTACATAATACCTCAAATTTTTCGGCGCTCTATCTTTAAAAATAAATTTAATACCAACATGCAGTGTTTCTATCATAGATAAGATCTCCCTGAATCTCTTCTACAACTTCGCGTATAACTGCTTCAAATGAATCTTCGAGTCCACGTTCATTGTTGTTGAAGAAGTTGGCATCACGTACAGCTACTCTATATATATGCCTGTGCATGTTATTCCTAAGTCTTTCAACCCCCTCATGACTAATGTCGGATATACAGCTTCTAGATCTTTATCTTCCTCTCTTCCCAGATGCACCGACTGGTTTTACCACACACACACACACACACACACACACACACACACACACACACACACACACACACACACACACACACACACACACACACACACACACACACACACACACACACACACACACACACACACACACACACACACACACACACACACACACACACACACACACACACACACACACACACACACACACACACACACACACACACACACACACACACACACACACACACACACACACACACACACACATACGCGGCTATATTACGTTTTCACGACATATCTTTTGCTACCCCACTCACGGCGACCAAAACGCATTTTCCAGTGATAACACGACATTGAGCCTATTACCACGACATTACGAACTGAGGTTTACACACGATACTTATCGATATATTTTTTCGATTTAAATAGCATTGGTTGAGTTCTTTATTATAAACTTCACTATTAAATGTTGAATATGCCAAAATCTTTTTAAATTTGCAACAGATATATATATATATATATATATATATATATATATATATATATATATATATATATATATATATATATATATATATATATATATATATATATATATATATATATATATATATATATATATATATATATATATATATATATAGTGCAATTAAAAATTTAGTGATTATTATTATTATTATTATTATTATTATTATTATTATTATTATTATTATTATTATTATTATTATTATTAAATTGCAAAAGTAGTAGAAGTACGATTAGCTGTTGGGAAGGAAATTTTGAGCAATGTGAAGATGTATTTTGAGGAAAAGAGTTGGGGTAAGCCTATTTGAATAAAGAAATGGGGTTGGGAGATCATGGTTTAGAAAAAGGGTAGTTTGAACTATTTTGGTACTTTAATTAAATCTAGTCTTTGCGTACATTGTTGAGAGGAAAGGGGCCAAGAGTAGGATTACATGGAGAAGTAGGATTACATGGAGAAAGGGTGATAGGGGAGTGTGGTATGTTAGTAATAAGTCTTCGGGGTGGTGGGGGAAGTACATCGAGAAAATGGGGAATACAATGGCTACGGATGGAAATTTATGTTTTAGTTACGTATCTCGTTTACAGCTGATCTAATGTACTGAAAATAGCGCTTGTACTTATAGCAGTATTATTTGGATAATATGGCAATTTAAAATAAAGATAAAATTTTTAAAACTGCTTACTTATAAAGTAAAATGGAAATAATCAAATAATCAAATTAAATAATCAAAACTAAATGATATATATATATATATATATATATATATATATATATATATATATATATATATATATATATATATATATATATATATATATATATATATATATATATATATATATATATATATATATATATATATATATATATTAGTGATGGATGTCATATTTTCTCATTTGCCGATGTGGATGCAGATGTCGAATTTTGGTGAAGTGCAGATGCGGATGCTTATGCTGAATTTTTGAAAGTGCGAATACAAATGCATATGTTAATTTTGATGGGGATGCGAATACGTATGACATCACTAATATATATATATATATATATATATATATATATATATATATATATATATATATATATATATATATATATATATATATATATATATATATATATATATATATATATATATATAATATATATATATATATAAAGTTGAGATAGCTTCTTTCCTAGAGAAATTTAATCTAATTAGAAAGGTTAAAATCAATACCAATGGTTTCATCTACTCATTTAATACAATGTGTACCGTATCTTCGCCTTCAGCCTTTATATGACGAAAAGCACTAGACTCCACCTTTTCGAGAAGAGCTGTATGTGTGGAGAGTACTCCAGACAGGGTCAAACAACTCCTCTATAATGAGCAAGCAAGTGGGATGGCTAAAAAATATCCCGAATGCGCTTCAGAACACCCAACCTCTTAGAAGCTTGTTTAGAAAGAGAAGTAATGTGATCTTTCCAAGAAAGATCACGAGAAAAAGAAACACCAAGAATATTAAGGAGAGATAAAGGTTTGAGTTGAGTGTTTTCGAAGAAGATATCATAGTTGTGTGAAAGATTGTGTCGAGTAGAGAGAGATGGAGAAATTGAGTTTTTGAGGCATTGAAAAACGACCATGTTTTCTCTGCCCCAATTTGAAATACGAGAAAGATCAGAGGTCAGTTGCTCCAAGGTCACCTTTCTTGTAACAATTACTGCTGTTGGGAGGGGCGCATTTCAAATTTAAAAAGAGTCATGAAAGGTGTAGTCATCGGCATAGGAGTAGATAGAAGATGAAGTAACAGAGAGAAGGCCATTAATAAAAAGCGGGAAAAATGTTGGAGATAGGACAGAGCCCTGAGGAACAGTTATTAATATATTTAAATGATGAACGGTGGCCGTCTACAACAGTTGCTATTGAACGACCAGAAAGGAAATCAGAGAGAAGGCCACAAGGACAAGGATAGATTCCGAAAGAGAGAAATTTGGAAATCAAAGCTTTGTGTCAGACTTTATTGAAAACTTTCGTTAAGTCCAGCGCGACAGCAAAAGATTCACCGAAATGACGAAGAGCGGCAGACCAAGAGTCAGAGAGAGGGGAAAGGAAATCACCAGTAGAGCGTTTCTTACGGAAGTCATACTGGTGATCAGAGAGAAGTTTAGAAGAATTCAGATGTTTCCAAATCTTTCTGTTAAAGATAGATTCGGAAACTTTAGAATGAATGGAGGTTAAAGAAATGGGATGGTAGTTAGAGGGTTCAGAGGGGTCCACCTTTTTCGGCACAGGCTAAATGAGCGCACGTTTCCGGCAAGAAGGGAAGGTTGAAGTAAAAAGACAGAGACGAAATAGTTTACCAAGGCAGGGTGCAAGCTCTGAAGCAGAAGTTACGAAAATCACAGCTGTGATACCACAAGGACCGTAAGCCTTCTTAGGTTAAGCACAGGGAGAGCAGAAATGACGTTGTCGTAGCTACTAACTATAGGTCTTATTTGTAGAATGAACTACGAGGTAACAGGGTTTATATCTTATTGTCAACAAATGTTTAATCTTTAACTTTTTTTTGGCGTTGTGTCCAAGCTATTTTTATTATTAACCCAGGTGTTATATTTAATTCTAATAGTTTTATACTTTTCAAATATGGTGTGGTATTTCTACCTTTATATTGCCTGCAACTTTGTTTCAAGATACTATGCTGCTCTTATGCCTGTTATGTTATTGCTTTTCTAATTATTTTATGTTTTATTGCTTAATGGGTTTTATAGTAAAATCTTTTAATTTACTTTTGTTTGTTTGTTTTATTTCCTTGAATTAAATTCAAAATATCGTTCCTTGCTTATGAATATACATCTGTAACCGATGTTGTTTATTTATCCGTATATAAAAGATGTAGTTGAGTTATCACAACTGTAATATCAAAGATGGTATTCTGAAATCAAAGTTATAATTGTAAAACAATCGTTAAATATAGTTATATCAATTCAAGTCTTTGAACTCTTATGAATTCCTAAAAATATTTTGATTCAAAACCAATTTCATTCACTAATTCAAAAACGTTTCAAAATTAATCATCCGTTATTTAAATTAGTATACCAGTATCAATGATTTTAATTTATTTTCTAATAAAACGTATGATCGCAAAATTAACCTGAATTCAGAACCTCAAACTCCAAATAGAAAACTAATTTTCAAAATCCAGTTCGATGTTTGTCTTATAAGTTTATAATTAATTTATCATTGAACGAACTAATATTAATTTCAAAACTCCACAAATATTCTTTTAAGTAAAAATGAAAACCATAGAGTTTAAAACTTTCCTCTTTCGGAATCTATCATCCTCTCTGTGATCTGCACTCCGATTTCCTTTATAGTCGTTCTGTAGCCACCATTCATCATTTAAACGTATAAATTGTGGTGTTTCTCAGGGATGTATCCTTTCCTGTATACTTTTCATTAATGAACATCTGTCTCAATTACTTTATCACCTATCCACTCCTATGTCGATAACACCGTCCATCATCGTTCCTTTCAGTATGTAAGATGCCTCTCCCAACAACAGTTAATTGAAGCGAGGGTGGCCTTGGAGCAAATGTTCTTTTACCTTTTTCATATTTCAAATTGGAGCAGAGAAAACATGGTCATTTTCAATACGTCAAAATTGTTCTTCCATCTTTCTACTCGACATAACCTTCTACACAACTATAACATGTTTTTCAAAAAAAAAAAAAAAAAAATAAAACCTTCTTCTGTCCTTAATATTCTGGTTTCCTTTTCTGATTTCTCAATTACACACTAGAGAAGCTCCTTTACCAGTCCTCTTCACATTCCTAACAGAACAGTTCATAAAAAATATTAAATAACCATGAAAGCATAACACTACCATAACTCAGTGCTTTAACTGTGAACAACTTCTCTCCTTTTAATCCTAAAGTATTTTCTGTTGGGCTTGAATAAAAAAAAAGTTTTAATTGCATGTAAAAATAATTAATTCATTCCAATACTCCCAACAACTTCCTTCTTCTGAACTGTCGTTTCTTTTTCCTAGTCAAAGAACCAAGCAAAAACTTTCTTTCTTTTTCACTCTCAGCACAAAATAAAAATCGGTCATTATAGTTCAAAATTTTAATGTATACTGTGTGAAAAAAATAAGCAAGAAAATATGAATATTCTAAATAAGATTTATAATTTTTCAACAAAGAAATAAAAATAAGGCTTAAACTTACATTTATAATTCATATATATATATATATATATATATATATATATATATATATATATATATATATATATATATATATATATATATATATATATATATATATATATATATATATATATATATATATATATATATATATATATATATATATATATATATATATATATATATATATATATATATATATATATATATATATATATATATATATATATATATATATATATATATATATATATATATAGAAAGTTCTAAATAAGATTTATAATTTTTTTCAACAAAAATAATAATTAAAAAATAGAGCTTGTACTTTCCTTGACTTAAAATTACATTTATAATTCCATATATATATATATATATATATGGAACGAAAGACCAGTTACTCATCAACAAAATGATAACAGAAAACTCAAGGAAAGCACAGAAAAACATAAGTATGGCATGGATAGACTATAAAAAAGCTTACGATAGTCTCCCTCATGATTGGATTAAGGATATTTTAAAAATATATAAAATTAGCCCTGAAGTTCTGAGGTTTGTGGATGATGTAATGAAGATGTGGAAAGTCAACATAAGCCTCCATCATGAAGAAGGAACTTTAGTAATAAATGAAGTAAAAATTAAACGAGGGATATTCCAGGGAGACTCCATCTCTCCTCTGATATTTGTGCTTGCCATAAATCCTCTAAGTATTTTAATTAACGACTTAAAAAACGGATATCGCATCAACTCAAGAACCGAGAAAAAGCCCAAGATAATCTCCCATTTGTTTTATATGGATGTCTTGAAACTCTATGCCCCAAATAAGGAGGAGACCATTAAACAGATAGAAGCAGTAAAGAGATTCTCAAACGATATATGCATGGAGTTTGGTCTTGATAAATGTGCGTTCCTGGTCCTCAAGAAAGGTAGGAAAATAGAAAGCGAGAACATAGAAATTGAAGGAGATATAATAAGAGAATTAGAACAAGAACACACTTATAAATACCTTGGAATAGAGGAATCAGAAAGAATAGAACACAACGTGATGAAAGCTAAGGTAAAGAAGGAATACAGAAGAAGAATGAAATTAATCCTTAAGTCAGAACTAAACCCCAGGAATAAAATGCAAGCCATTAAGACCTTGGCAATTCCTGTACTTTCATATGGGTTTGATATTATAGATTGGATGCAGGAAGACCTAAATAATCTTGCTGTGATGACAAGAAAAATGCTGCACATGCACAAAATGACATACAGAAACCAATGCGTAGCTCGCATGCATGTAGACAGTAAAAAAGGAGGAATGGGTGTACTATCAATAGATGTAATATATAAATCTGACATAATAGGAATAGGAAAATATTTGAAACGAAAACAAGATAAGTTTATAAGTTGGTGTACGAACATGAAAGTTTGAAACCATCATCAACATCAATAATAAAGAAAATGAATGATTATTTGAGAGACAGAAACATAAGTGAAGAGGAAGAAGAAATTAGAAGTAATGAAACACTAGAGAAAAAGATAAAAAACATCAAAAAACTATACAAAGAGAAGAGAGAAGAAGTAAATTTAGAACAATGGAAACTACACACATTCGCAAAACATCATAAAAATGTATTGGATGAAGCATTCATAGACACGTATAGATCAAGTGAGGTTGGGATTAAGGGATGGCTAAGATCTGAAGATGAGCGAACTATTTTGGCAGCCCAAGACCAGGCGCTTAGGACAAACTGGTTTAAAAAACACATTGAAGGAGAGCGAATATCGGACAAATGCAGATTGTGCAGTAGTTGGTCGGAATCAGTGTGCCACATCTTATCGGGATGTGTGGTTTTGCTACTAAGGCGCTTGTACACAGAAAGACATAACAACATATGCTGGTTGATCCATTTCAGACTATGTAAAAAATTTGAGATACCATTGAATACAAACAACCACTGGGAACACAACCCGAACAATATAGAAGAAAACAATAGAATATTACTCCTTTACGATTACAATATCCCAACAGACGCTCATGTTACAAATAACAAACCAGATATAGTCATCCACAACAAACAGGAAAATAGTTGTATAATAGTAGAGGTTGGAGTACCTTGGGATGGGGGCGTCTCGGCTTATGAAAGAGAAAAGGAACTAAAATATCAAAGGCTTAAATATGAACTACAAAGAATTTGGAATTTAGACCGAATTGAGATAGTCCCAGTTATCGTGGGAGCCACGGGAATAATTAAAAAAAGTTTAACTAAACAACTAGAAAAGATACCCATACAGGTTTCCACACTGGAACTAAGTATGGCTGTGATAAAAAAAAAAGGATAAGTATCTTGAGAACGGTACTGGGATACCGTTAAAACACCATAGGACAGAAAATAAGGGGTCATTCTCAGGATTGAGGTTCAATCCAGAATGACTCCATAAAAACCCTAAAAAGGAGTAATAAAAAAAAAAAAAGTAATATATATATATATATATATATATATATATATATATATATATATATATATATATATATATATATATATATATATATATATATATATATATATATATATATATATATATATATATATATATATATAATCTTGCAGTATTCTGGTTTCTTCTATGAATTTTTTCACATGGAGCCAATTTCTTCTTTTGGATGAAGAACCAGAAACTTTGAGCAATCTTCTTTCCCTGGGAGCTTCTGCATTTCAACACATGTTTTGAAATAACTGAGAACTCTCTCTCTTTTTCTTCATGTGTCCACGGTCTCTTTTGAATTTCCCTAAAATATATATATATATATATATATATATATATATATATATATATATATATATATATATATATATATATATATATATATATATATATATATATATATATATATATATATATATATATATATATATATCTTCTGACGGCACAACTGCCGTTTTACCTTCTACTAAAGCTGAACTCTTCGCCCAAAATTTTAGACTCAAACTCTACCTTGAGGTATTCCTCCTCTTTGAACCCCTCCAACTCATTTATGCCTAATATTGTGATTTCTTCTAAAGATGTCATTTCTGCTCTCTCTGATCTTAACACTAAGAACACGTATGGTCTTGCGATTCTGAAAACTTGTGCTCCTAAGCTTGCACCCTGCCTTTATACACTATTTCGTCCCTGCCTTTCTACTTCGACCTTCCCTTCTTGCAGGAAACGTGCGCTCATTTAACTCATGCCGAAGAAGTTGAACCCATTTCAACCTTCTATCATCCTATTTCTTTAACTTCCGTTCTTTCTAAACTTTTTGAATCTATCCAAACTTCCCTCTTTCGGAATCTAATCTATCCTTCTATCTAATTTCCTTTCTGGTCATTCTATAGCAGCTGCTGTAGACGTATATCGTTCTTCCTTTAAATCTATAAATAGTGGTGTTCCACAAGGATCTGTCCCATCTCAACTCCTTTTTCTATTTTTTTTATTAATGACCTTCTCTATTACTTCATCACCTATTAACTCCTATGCTGATGATTCTACCTTTTATTTTTCCTTTCACTTCGAAAGAAGCCCCTCCCAACAGCAGTTAATTTTTACAAGAAAGGTGATCTTGGAGCAACTGACCTCTGATCTTTCTCGTATTTCAAATTGGGGCAGAGAAAATATGGTTGTTGGCAATGTCTCAAAACTCAATTTCTCCATCTCTCTACTTGACATAATCTTCCACACAATTATGACATCTTTCAAAACACTCACCTCAAACCTTCATCTGTCCTCAATATTCTCAGTGTTTCTCTTTCTCGGGATATTTCTTTGAAAGATCACATTATTTCTCTTCCTAAAC